>JAXGGA010000350.1:0-249424 GCA_038373865.1 Uloborus plumipes | reverse complement strand
ATGTAATATCAAAAAAACGTGTTATTCCTGCAGAAAAATCAAAGACCTAAAAATAATTAATCTGATTTAAAAAGAATAAAACACATTTTGCGAAGAGTAAAGAAATAAACTAATAAAATAGAGTGAACTACCTGGAAAAGACTTATTTGTTTAACAGCATATTTGTTATCCATTACAAAAAGCCTTTTCAAAAGATATTTAGAAGATGATAAATGACATACAAACATGTACTGCGAAAATAAGAATATTCATATTTATTTTTTATTTTCGTCTTGGACGAGGAAAAAATCAAACTTTTAACCAACATTTTCATCAAAGTGATAGCTATGTAAACAGTTTTCCCAGCACCTTTTGTTCTGTTCTGACGAGTCATAATAGAGGGAAAAGATTAAAATTACACAGAAAAAGTCAATTTATTCTCGGTACATACCGTGAACTCGTGCTCTTTCAAAAGTTTTATAAGCTTCGCAGTTTAATTAGAAAAGTCCACCTAGCTAGACGTAGGCGAAAAAAAATAATGAAACATAATTTTAATAGCGTTAGGAGAAAATTACTTTTAAGCTCATCTAAATGATTGCGTATCAAGAGCTGCAAAATTATATCCGAATTCATTCTAATGATTTTTAAAAGTTCTACATTTGTTCACTAATTACTTCTCGATTATCTCAAAGGCGAAAATTTTAAACGAGATATTCAAAATTAGCTGCTTGAAAAGGCTATTATTAATTGCCAATTTAAATAGTATTATAAATGAGATTTCATACCAGTAATAGTTTCTTTGTTTTTTATCTGTCATATTGTACTCAAATTGAGCTCTAAAATTTAAAAAAAAAATAAATTAAGATTATTCTTCAACATTTAAATCACGAGTTTTAATGGGTATAATTTTATCATTGATTTAATGGATGTTTTTTATTTACCTCCTATATACAATTTTCATAACAAAGTTGACTAATGAGTTGATTAGTCTTAAAAAAAAAAGAAAAGAAGACTTTAAGTGGATTTTTTAAAAAATAATAGTCAAAGTTGACTTCTTAAAAGCTCCAATTGATATAAAAGCGAACTATATACTGTGCGCTATAAACTATGTAACTAATGTAATCAGAAGGTTTTAAGCAAATTAAAGTCATTCATAGAAAAAAAAAATGGAAAAATATCACATAAAACGTGTAGTTTCATTTATTACTCTTTAAAACTGACACAAAAGTGAATGATATAATATGCTCTATAAACCAATTTAATTAATATAATCAGAAGGTTTTGATAATTTACATTTATTGTATTCTCTTCATGGAGATTTTCTGCAAATTAAAGTTCTTCATAGGATAAAAAAACAGAAAAAATATCACACAGAACGTGCAATAGTTATCAATTCAATTTGCTTCTATAATTTCTTCTTTTCTTTTGGCTGATTTTTCGAATTTCGTATTACGAAGAGCGATCAAATACGAATGAGCCTTTATTGGCAGAGCGTTGGGTTGGGTATTTGTATGTCGATAAGTGAGTACAGTAAACTCTCGATTATCCGCGAGGGTCTCGGGAAGGAAAAAAACAGTTAACCGATTTTTTCAAAAAATCACGAATTTAAATTTTATTTTTTCTTAACATTTCTTACCCAAGAATGCGGTGTACTTCATCCCATAAATTATTTTACCTAGGTGTTATCCTAAGCACAACTTCTTTACAGATTTATAAGCTTGAGAACCTCAAATACAAATATTTTTTTATGCTGTACCTATCGTCAGTTTGTACATATCATGCTTTCAGTATAATGCAATTATTTTTAAGCAAAAGACATTTTTCATTTTCTTTACCCGTTATTTTAAACTTTTTTTCGGATTATCCGCGATACCCATGCAACTGAATTCCGCTGATACTCGGGAGTGTACTGTATGTCTTTAGTGAAGAGACCACAACAGCTTCTGCTTTGTATCGTAGTCCTCATTTTTTTTCTTTCAAATGGGGCTGCAGTAGAGGCAGAACCTTTTGCAGACCTAGTGCGATCACCAAATAAGCATACATTCTTTCACGTAGCACCAGAATCGGCGGAATGCCATTACCACGAGAGAATTTTGACGCCCAGTTGCCCCCAGATGGAGGCAACTGGGCGACTTTTGATGCGAAAGAGCACTAGGATTTAATTTTGCCTAGGGATATTCAAAGCCAAACGTATACCCCAAGGGATCTTTTACATGCCGCATAGTCATACGACATGGGCGCCGAGGATGTTCCGCATCTCGAAAATCCGCCGACTGGCCAATTCCAGAATCGAACCCGGGTTATCGGCGCGGAAAGCCGAGGCTCTACCACCACGCCACCAAGTCGTCGTAGTCCTTATGATCAGTTATATTGAGCAATGCATATTTATTGATTTTCATTGTCCATGAAAGATTAAAACCAGTCAAAATTTAAGTCAGACCCCATGCTCAGTACTAAAAAAAACATTGTTTCATGACCAAGAGTAAACATTTGGTGCAGCGAATTCTACCAAGTCCAGGAAAGTGGTTCGAATCAAGCTCATCCCCTTTGCCCTCGCACCAGTTGGCTGGACTAATGAAAACACTGAACGTGTTCGTAAGCTTATCGATTAGAGATCGATGTTACACACTGCTTCAAATTTCGGAAGGACTTTGTGTTGTCAGATATAAAAGTGTATAACTAGTCATGAGAAAGAAATTAGCCTTCTGAAAAATTCAACTAGTTTGGTACTAAAGTTGATGAATGAAGATTAAGAGACTATGCGAGTTCACAGTTCTCAGTTGTTTCAAATTCATTGTGAAGAAGAGGGCACTTTTTTCAATAAAATTATAATCTGCAGCGATAAAAAAACTCTTTCAGGTCAAAGTATTTGAGACCAAAAGTTGGAGAATATGTAGAAAAGTAGTTTATTGAAGTGTAGATGTTTCTTACAAAATATTTTTTTTTGAACAAAAGGATCGCTTACAGTTTATTTACTCTCTTTTAATTTCACTTTTCGAGCCAGTATTTTGATATAAATATGAGATTGTTAAACTTAAATGCATTAAAAAGAATTTATGCAAATGATTATTTAGCTGTTTCATTACATTTTATAAGTTCAGAAGTAAAATTTTCATGGGACAAACCACAAGATTTCAGCGAAACAGGCAAATGTAGAAAATCTATTTACTGCCTTTCTCGTAAAGTAATAATGATGAATGTAATCGACTAATTAAATATTCAGTGATTCTGACAGTTGAAAGATCACTAATTGGGAGAATCTATGAAATGATTCCATAATAGAGTGATTCTAGGATCGAAAGAATATCTCTAGTGATATCAGAGTTAAACAAACTTCTCCAATATACGAATCTTTTATCACAGATTTTTAGCTTCTAAGCTCAAACGTGATAGAATAACTTAAAAGTTCTCTTACTTTTAAATAACTTTGAATTCATCAATGTATCTAGAGCAGAGATATTGCAAGGATTTTTTTCCCAAGGCGTAGAAATGCTCCATAACATTTTTAAATGATTGAAATAGGAAAATTAAGATCATAATGGTAAACAGTTCTATAAAAACAGATTCCTAATTATAAAATGGAGCTTATAGAGGAAGAAGAGATGTACACAATTTTTATTTTTAACACTTGAAGTATGTAACTGCAAGAGCAGATATCTTGAATTTCAGTTTTTCCCAAAAATGACTCTGTTTCCACTGTTCTTTTATTACAATACAGTAAACTCTCGATTATCAGCGTGCGGATTATCCGCTAGGGTCTCGCGAAAGAAACAAACACAGTTTTTTCAAAAAAGCACGAATTTATATTTTGTTTTTCTTAACATTTCTTACCCAAGAGTGCGGTGTACTTCATTCAATAAGTTATTTTACTTGGGCGTTATCGTAAGTACCACTTCTTTATAGATTTTATATGCTTGAGAACCTCAAATACAAATGATTTTTTTATGCTGTACCTATCGGCACTGTTTGTACATATCGCGTTTTAAGTGTAATGCAATTGAAGACTTATTGTAGACAACACTGTAAGTGCCAAAAATTAAAATCATCAGAAAAGCCAAAAAACTAAAACTTTAGCTTCTTTTCATATTTTTACCAATCAACAATCACAAGTTTGTTACTATTGTATGAGAATGTAAGTATTTGATAATTTTTTTGATTATTTTTCCACTACTTTCTGAAATAAGCCATTTCTATCATTAAAATTTGTGGAGAACAATGAAAGTGCTTATAGCATTTGGTTGATAACAATGAATGTGCCAACCCTATAGTTTTGTGAGAAACGTTTTATGTGCCATGCATCCACAATAACTGAAAACAGTGAATATCAAGAAAGGTTCTATTTGAAGAAAAAATGAGAAAGTCTTTGTGAAATAAAATATTTATTAGTTAATGAAATAACACTGTCTTCTTTCTAAAGTCTTTGAAAAATATCTATTAGTTGATGAAATAACTGTCTTCTTTCCAAAGTATTTAAGAGTTTATTTTACGCTGACTGACTACGCAGCTGTTTACTCAATAATATTAGACCTGGCACTTACAGTGATCTCCACAGAGCTAAGCTGGCACATACTGGTGGTGCCGTCTTTGGATTTATTTTATAAATTTCAGAACAAAGATTGGCACATTCAGTTTTTTCAGCAGGATTCCCATTGGAACATACAATGTTTCGGCATAAGAAAATAAAAATTGACCATCTTGGCACTTACAGTGTTTTCTACAACAAGTCTTCAATTATTTTTAAGCAAAATACGTTTCTTATCTTCTTTATCCTTTATTTTATGCTTTTTTTTTGGATTATCCGCGATTTTCGTTATCCGCGATACCCGTGCCACCCAATTCCGCGGATAATCGAGAGTGTACTGTATTTAGGTAAACCAACAATTTGAGACAGTGAGAAAGCTTAAAAATGGTCCCTTAAATGGCTTAAACAAAACAAGAAAAGTCATTGCAACTCAATTTTTCTTTTGTAGCAACAAATATACGAAGATTTTCTCAAAACATTTTTTGGCAATACCCACCTTTACAGCCATACGCGCTTTATGTAGACTGCATGAAGTTTTCAAATTAAGAAAAAAATCAAATTTAATATTTAAACTGCTTTTTATGAAAGTTTTCACGATGTTAATTTTTGTTCAAGTGTGAAAATATGTTTGAAATTTTTTGAAGGGTATATCCGATTTTGAATGAGTTAAGTACACTTGTAGATGCGTTAAAAATATCTCTGATAAAGAGCAAATTCAGAAAGAAACTCACATGGAAACATTTTTAATTTTATCAGTTTTTCTATTCATCATCTTTTATAATGTTTACTGAGCTCTGGTTAATCGTATTTTATAATTTCAGACGAAAACACCTTTTTCGTGTGAAAAAGATACGAGTTCATCGAAATTTTTAATTATGCGTTATACTACTAATTATTACGTGTTAGTTAAGTCTTTTTTATGTGTTTCTTGTTAAATCATCACTGAGTTAAAAGAGAAATAAGACTCAAACCAAACCTAAAAGGAAAAAATAAAAAATTTTAACAATCTTTAGCTGCATGACTTTCAAAAATAATGTTGGAATTACATGAATGGTGTCCCATTAAAAGGAATGCATTTTAACTTTGTAAAACAGCACTAAATATCAAATATTTTTGCTTCAATATAATGGGTACATGAAATTAATAAAGAAACACAAAGTTATAAGCACGTATTTACATAGAAGTCTTTTTTTCTCTCTTTCTCGTTAAATATTAGTGATGGAGCCTAATGAAGGGATCAGATATCAAATAATTCCAATAATATAATGATCATCTGAAGAGTGAATCTATCAAATAAAGAAACACTTAGCTTTTCTCAATTTGGCCTTAGATTAAATATAGAGCCTTTGTCGGATGACTTTACATCCATAAGCTCTCATTTTTCTGCTTTGATAAAGGGATTCCTTGAAACTCCACACAAGTGGATATCTTTTTTTTGGGAGGGGGGGGATTTGAATTCTCAACGTCGTCTCTCTTAAAGCAATGAATATACGTTCCAATTTAGGAATGTCACGCTTTTTAAATACTGTTGTTGGCAAACTTTGTATTCTGGCTCTCTCATCATCATAGAAGTGCTCTCTTTTAGCAGGAAATTGTAAAAAATATTGTAAAAATTAAATTTTTGGCCTTGATCATTTTTTCAACATTTTCTCAGACTCTTTTAATTATTCAATCGGTAGGTTTACAAGGGAAATAAGTCCTAACATCGAATTTTTTGCCAAGACGTTCATACATCGTACTTTTACTTTCTCACGTGATTACAACAAATTTACCGACTGTGTTTACACACCTGAAGAAAACGTCTGAATTGTTTTAGTTTAAATAAATAGTAAATCTTGTCATTTGACCCACACACACACACACACCAAGGGCGGATCCAGCTTCTGGTTCAGGAGGGAGTCATTTTCAGAAACGGAGGGTTCAAAATGCAATTTTTTTGCGAAAACAAATTACAGAACAGGGGGTATTTAGCGATTTTTTCCTGCACTAGAGAACCAATTATCCGGGATGCTTGGGACCATAGCTATCCCGGATAACTGAATTTCCCGGTTTTCTGGATCGCTTTGAAGCTATATTTGTCAATTGTTTTTAAAACCCAAGTTACTATAACAAATAGTAATGCATCTCAAAATCTGAAGAGAAAACGATCCAGAAGTGCTTATAGATATTACGATACTAAAAATTTCTGAGCTATATGACACTTATATGTTATTTATGAAGAAACCGTTCACATTCATTTAGGTATTTCAATAGAAAAAAAAAAAAAAAGCTCTTCATTTTTTAGAAATTGCCAAAAATGCGTATTTTAAAAAGTGGCGGAAAAATCGACAAAATGTTGCCGGTTTTCTGGTTTCCCGGTATTTTGGTTCCCGGATAAAAGGTTCTGTAGTACTGCGAAAACCTGTTGAAGATTCTGATGCATAAAGAAATATTCTCAAAAGATCCTGGGGCCTTCATCAGGGGGACTCCTTTAGGGTAGGAAAAAGTAAAGTGAGATGTTTCTAGACAGTTGCAGGAGAAAAATCTTAAAGGATGCAACATTTAGCCCTGTTCTACTTCTCCAAAAGAGCTTTTGCATAATGAAGCAAACAATTCAATAATAACAACACTGCTTCTTTTCTGGACATTTATATTAAATTAAGCGATGAAGGTAATAATCTTACACTATATGACAAACGTGTAGAATTTAACTTTAAAGTGTACTCGCTTATCCATTTTCATAATTGTTTTTAAAACGATTTTTAAAAACATTATCCTTTCACTCGTTTTGAGATACAAAAAAAATTTCAACAATAAAACAAATCTGGACATAGCAATAAAACAACTAACTGCAACTTTAACTGTGAAAGCTGCTACCCCGCAAATCTCACAATCAGTCTTACCAGTGGAGTACGATGAAGAAAATACAGATAAGTAGCTTTTCCTGTGTTGGTTATATGCTCTTGTATTTGAATGTCTTGTATTTCCTTGTTCGATTTCATTTGGACTGGTTATTGCTTTTTATATTGTATTCTCTTGATTTGTATTATGTATTTTATGTTTTTGCTCGAGTATTTTTGACTTCCAGTATCCTTGAGCTTACTTGTAAAATGTTGGGGGCTAAATGTTGCATCCTTTTAGGCTATTCACCTGCAACTGTCTAGAAACATCTCACTTTACCTTTCTCTACCCTCGAGGAGTCCCCCTGATGAAGGCCCCAGGGTCTTTTGGGAATATTTTCTTTATGTATCAGAATTTTTAACATGTTTTCGCAACGTTTTATACTTCATATATATATATATATATATATATATATATATATATATATATATATATATATATGAGCCAATATTTAGAAAAGTGCCAATTTGAAGTTGGAGTTTTCTGAAAAAAAAATTTTTTTTGCAGAAAAAAACTAATTTTGGATTTTAAGTCTAAATTGGGTCTAAATGCAAGAAAATAAAAGGGGGGAGGTCAAGGAAGTTATTTACCCCCTCCATAGATTACTCACTTTTAAGCCGTTACAGATCTGATGAATGTTACAGATCTGATGTTAATATGAGTTACATATTTGAGTTTATGCTTTCAGTCTTCGTTAACATCTCTAAATATGATATCATTTCCTTGCATTTTTAACATAGAATTAAGATAATTATATTAAAATATATATATTAGGCTGAAAAATCAAATTTCATTATAAAAAAGCATTTCTTGGAAATAAAAATGAACGATAAGGTTTTTAGATAAAATAAATTATGAGATTACCAAATCCAAGCTAATAAAACATTTGTTTTGTTTTGAAACAACACACAACCTCAACTTTTTCAACACACAACTCTGCTGCTTGCTTTTCTTTAATTAGTTGCAGGAAATTTAATTTCTTGATCAGAAATTCAAATTTAGCATGCTAGTTATTATCTAGTTATTTAGCGAAGTTATGAGAAATTGAAGCAACAAAAGAAAATAAATAAATAAAATAATAAGAATTAATTAACTTAATTTCTGCAGTGTCAATTTTTCTTATTTTACTAACTTCTATTGTTAGGTCATACAAACCACAAATGAAGCAATTGTACTAAAACTCATTGCTTTTCATTTTTTAAGAACAAAAATATTCAATATAAGGCTAAAGCCTATGATTTTTGCTTTTTATAATTCTGAAACGTCTGAGTTAGTTCTGTAACATATTCGCTGTTTTTCAATGTTACCGCTCTGACTGTTACCGATCTGACAAACTGACAAAGTTTTTTTTTTATTTCCGAGTCGATCGCACTAAACCAAAATCAAACACGTGGTTTTTTCACTTGCAATAAAGGACGACACTTATATATAAAATAATTTTTAAAATAATAAAAACTGCGCATTTTAGAGCGTGTTACCGATCTGATGACTCAAATGACACACATTTTATAAAATCACTTTAAAAAAATCTTACCTACAATTTTAGATGCAGAAAGACAAATTTTTAATTACGATTCGGTAAAACATCCCACCAGGTACTCAGTATCACGTGGGATAGGTGCAGGAAATGATTTTGGGAGCCTAAACATAGATCGGAAGTTATTGTTACCACTCTGACGGCGGAACTTGGGACACGCTTATTTCGCATCGGCTAGAAAATCAGGAATCGATTAAAACAAAAATGAAGTAAAATATTAACAAAGGGGTAAAAATAGAATCGTTTTTTGTGCAAGTGCGTTTTTTTGGGAAGTTAGAAAATGCGCATGACCTGTTTGCATGCTATGCTTTGCTACTTGGGACACGTTACCGATCTGATTTTTGATGTATAAAAGTAATATTTTCTGAAGAAAAAAAAAATTTTTTTTCTGATGTTATTAGATGAAATGAAAGCAAAACTTATCTTCTTTCTGGGGAAAATTATATTTTTAACTAGTTATTGAAATTCTAGTGAAAATTCACTTGGGACTCAAATTGGCACTTTTCTAAATATTAGCTCATATATATATATATATATATATATATATATATATATATATATATATATATATATATATATATATATATATATATATATATATATATATATATAGTATACAAAATATGGCTTCGAACTAAAAATAGCCCACGTGATATAAAAATAAAAAGCACTTTCAATGTTCTTCATTATATTTTTAGAAAATATAATCAAACAAAAATGCATTAAAATTGCGTGAATAAAGACAACTTTACAGTGACCAAAACCACTTGAAAGAGTAAATTGATGTTTTCAAATTCTTTTTCATCATTTTGCTGTTTAATCAGAAAATCCAGAGGTGGTAGGCAACAGAAAGGAAAGATTAAAAAAGGTAGTTTCGTAAAAGAGAGAAAAAAGTATTAGCGAAACGAAAGTTTAACGCAAGTTGAAAAATAACCATTTAATTCGTTTTAATGCTTTTGCATTTTTTTCTTCAAGTTAGCTCATTTGTTCCTTTAATTTGAAACTGTTTCCTGGCTCTTTAAAAAGATGCACGCATGTTTTGGATATTAATATTTTCTTTTGAAGGTCAACAAGTAATTTTGTAACTGACATGAGGATTCAAAAACTTGAGGCGAAAAAGAAAAAAGAAAAGAAATAAAGATATTTGCTTTTAAAAGTCAAGAAAATAAACTGAAATAAATAAACAAAATTAATGAAAATATTTAATAAATAATGAACTTTACTAAGCGGTAACCTAACAAGGAAGTCTTCTCGCAATGGTATGGCAATGTGTGATTTTGTGCTTTTGATTGTTTTGTTTTTATGTAATAGTAATAAAATTTCGCGCTGAGCTGCTTCTTAATTTTTAATTTTATTTTTCCTTTTTAACGTGAAATCTTAATTTTTTGAATGATCAATTTTGTATTCAGTTGGAAAAACAGAGGTGTCTACAAATGAGTATGTTGGCATGCTTGTACAATCATTATTAGACGGTGGACACTCGCTTAATTGTTTAGAGATGGAGGTGTTGCAGAAGCTAGTACTAGGATAAACAGGGTGATAGTATTAGAGGATAGACAAGTATGTAAGGGTATAAGGCTAGAGGGATCGTAGAAGATATATTTGCAAATTTGTAAGTGTTTAAAACTGAAGTTATTGTTGGAGAGGTGCTTATGAATGCATCTAAAAATTTTGCTATTTCAAAATGAACCCATAGGAAATTTGTTCTGAAAATTACTGTACATAAAGAATGAATAATGTATTTTGTAAGACAAATTGCGTTGAAAAATTATTTTTCATTTTTCAGTTATTTTGTATCTTCAAAAAAAGGTTAAAAAAAAAAAATAATAATAAAAAAAAAAAAATAAAATTAAGGGCAAAGTGAAAAATGCAATATTTCTGCAATGAAAATTTTTCTATTCGATGATTTACAGTAGTTTTCATGAAATGAATGTGTAAAACAACGATTAAAGCACGTATTAACGAAAAATAAACGAACAAATAAAAGAAACATTAATGAACACATTAATGTATGAGAAAAAGAAATGAGTGAATAAAATAGAGAACGAATACGAAAATCAGTGAACAAATGAATAAATAAGTAAATTAATAAGTAAGATAATGTAAATGAATTAATAAATAAAGCAATACATACGTGATTTAAAAAATGAAGGCATTAGTAAACGAAATGAGCTATTTCACTTTGCCTCATCCACTTTGTTTCGTGCACTTGACAAATTACATTGAACATTTACAATTAAAATTTGCTTAGTATAAACTAAATAAGTACTGCACTGGACACCAGTATATCTCAATTAATACATAAAATTATAGTTATGAAAATTTATAATAACAAAAATATATTTTTGAAAAATCACGAATATTACAATAAGTGTGTCAAATTTTGAAAATGACTTGTATAATTTTTTTCGTTGATCTTTAGATCTATCTATCTATTTGTTGAGAGGAATTAATTGTATGCCTAGGAACTTTGTTAAAATATTGCTAGATAGGTGGCGCTGCAAACTGAAAATATTTCGCCATTTCACTTTGCCCCGCTATTTCACTTTGTCCCACATTCGCCTACATTGTAAAACTGATTCTGAGTTGTCACCACGGTTACTCTCCCATATTATTCTTCAGATAGATCTTTTTATTTTCGAGGATCATCTAAGTGTGACGTGAAATCCGATATTCGGCTTTTTTTAAATGTTTAATAATTATTTTTTAGAAATCTTTGATAGATGATAATAAAAGTTTTATTGAATGGATGTATGTCCGTTTATTTATTCGAGGAATTAAGTAAATAAAAATTGGTTGAACAAAAATATAATTTAATGAAAGCAATAGGGATACATTATTTAGAACAAAGAACAAACTTTTATAGTTTAAGCGTAGCTTTTCAGTTAAGATCGCAGCGCAACTTCAGCATCAAAATACTCAAAAGACAATATTAACTCTGTTTTTATACTTGCTGCAGGGGGGGGGGAGGTGCGATGAAAATTGAACTGCGATTGTATCGAGATACTAAAAGCTTGAGAACAGCTGAAGTAACTTCCACTTCGCCGCTAAAAGATGGTGAATTGATACAGTTAAAGACATTGCAAGTTTTTTTTGAAAATTTTAGTCTTTTTAAACAGTACTTTTAAAAATAAAATACAGGGGAAACAGTATAGTTATTGGATCCCATATAGCTATTGACCATTTTAACTTTGATGCTAAAAAACAATCAACCTTTTGGTTAAAAGATGGTTTAAAAAAGATGTGAAGATAGCATGTTAAAAAGTGTTAAAAATATATGAACGAGTTTGCGCTTGATGATTTAAGTCATTTTGTGACTTGTGATTTCTTGGAGCTCTAACAAAAACAGGTCGTTTTCTTAAGAAAACGTTAAGACTGCAGATTTTTTTATGAGACCTCTTAAAAGAACTAAATGTATTTATAGCTTTTAAAAATCCCATGAGATGTATAGCTGTGATACCTAATCAGTGAATTGGGTGTATAATATAATAATATATTCTTGAAAATTGAAATTTTGTTGTGGCCAATGACTGTCACGATATTTTCAGAGAATTATAGTAATTGGCCCCTATGATGAGAACGCTACTAATGACTCTAAATGTTTAGCAACAGAAAAATCAAATGAAGAGTTTAATGTATGAAATACGCTTATGTTTCTGAAAGACTAGTGAAATGATGAACAAGATAAAAGCACCGAAATATCAAGGAAGTTTTAAATAATGCCTGATCGTTATACTAAGTTTGGCGCTTTATTTCAGAATGATCTTTCGCAAAACAACTCTACCAATACTCTAGTACTAACTGTGAGTACAATAACTAATGCATATCTGACCAGTGAAGATAATGTGACAGCAGCAACAATAGGTATAACTCCTCTGAAAACTCTTATAAATTTGTATATGCCATCTACTTCAAAAGAAACCATTCATTGTAGAAAAATTTATCGACGATCACCAACAAAATGCACTAAAAAATAAAAGATAATTTATTAATAGGATAATCAAAAAAATATTTTTCTATATTCTTTTTCATTTCTGAGAGCTTTAGAGCAGCCATTAAAAAAAAAAAAAAAAAAAAACAGCAAAAAGAGTGAGAAAAGAAAAGAAAACGGAATAGATAAGCAGCCGCACGGAAAGTAAATCCTTTTAAGAAAAAAAAAAAAGTAAAGATAAGTCAAAAAATAGGAAAGTAAAAAATGGAGAAATATATTCAATGCTATAATGTTGTAATATACTTAAGAGCTAGAATCTGAGAAACTCACGCCTAGCATTATGACGTGATTCATGACCTCTCAGATTTTCTCCCAAAAATTACCAAATGTTTATTATCTTATTGAAAGACCAAATCCAGAATGTTTTGCTCTAAAGTTGAGTTGTTTAGTTTTTATGGACCTCTAAAGATGAAGGTGCGGCATCAAAAATTAAGCGGATTTTCAAGACATTGAAGTTGCCGTGAGCCAAAACTCTTACCGGGAACTGTTTAACTCCAATTTTCTTTTTATATATGGAATATAGAAGGTTGAAACTTTACAAAATGAATGTTAAATTTGTGGTAAGTTGTTGCCGTAAGGTCAGTGAAGGCCCTCAAAACAAGGCATTTTTGACGTTTTTTAGCGTTTTTGAGGTCCAAAAACAGCTTGTACATTTCAGTTGGCACGGCAAAAGTAGTGTCGTTTGAAATACTAGTGTAAGCACTTTAAAATAATGTATAAATAACCGAGGAAAGTTCAACGTGCTTTTAGTTGCGTAAGGCCGAAATATGAAAAATGTCATATTTTACCCATATTCAAACTGTCTTAACTTCATCTGCTAACAACATATTGAAATATTTTTTTTGCCAATGTCATACTCTATTCTTTGTCTTAACAGAACAGTTGAGTCCTTTGAGGCGAAATGTGAAATTTTTTTTTACAAAACATTTATTTTTTCCTGTACATTTTTTGTAAAAAATTTTCTACATTTCGCCTCAAAGGACTCATCTGTTCTGTTAAGACGAAGAATAAAGTATGGCATTGGCAAAAAAAAAAAAATATTTCAATATGTTGTTGGCAGAGGAAGTTATGACCATTCATTTTGTAAAGTTTCAACCTTCTATATTCCATATACAAAAAGAAAATTGGAGTTAAACAGTTCCCGGTAAGAGTTTTGGCTCACGGCAACTTCCATGTCTTGAAAATCCGCTTAATTTTTGATGCCGCACCTTCATCTTTAGAGGTCCATAAAAACTAAACAACTCAACTTTAGAGCAAAACATTCTGGATTTGGTCTTTCAATAAGATAATAAACATTTGGTAATTTTTGGGAGAAAATCTGAGAGGTCATGAATCACAGGCGTGACGCTCTCTCAGACTCTTGCTCTTAATGAATGGAAAATATATTCAATTCATGGTAAAATACCTTCATACAATGGTATAATACTCATATAATGGAGTAATGATGTAATATATTAATAACAATGGCATAATATATTCATATAATGGTATATTATTTTCATGTAATGGTATAATATATTCATATATATGAATAATCCAGTATAACAATGAATTTTTTACATGGCCAATAACTGTATGGTTTCACGGACAATAAGTATGATAAGGTGAGCAATTACTATCAATTTGACAATTTTGTTTTTGCGTCGACTTTTTTCTAATAATATATTTGAAAAAGTGTTTGCAGATAGTCTGAGTAGTAAAATACATTAATATAGTATCACATGAAGTATTTTTTATTTATGCACAAATATTTTATTTATTTTTAATTAAAGCATACAAATACGATGTCGCTTAAGTGGCCAATAACTATACCGTTTCCCCTATGTAATTAAAAATATATATTACCAACTTTTATTAGCATTGCTCTTATTGAAAGTGAAATAATGAAGGATTCAACGCAAATTGAGTTTTAAACGGATACAGAACACATTTAGATTTGATTGTTTCAATTGAGAAATTCATCATTTTATTTGATAGTTTGGAAACCATATAGACATTTACCATGGAGGATTAAATAGTACTTTCAGGATTTTTTAACATTTTGTGTTCGAGTAATAGGAGAAATTTTATTTGTCCCACTGTACGCAGCGTCTCACTGTGCTCCTTTTCAACTACATGTCTGAGAGATAGTTATTATAATTCCTATTATCATTCAAGTGATACTTTGAAACAACAGTAATTTTGAACGTAAGGGCTCTTAAATAACTGATATTTGAACGATGAAGTTGAGTGAAAAGAAGGAACTTAATTGAAAATGATTAGTTTTTTTTTGGGGGGGGGGGGGTGCGGAGAAAACAGGTGAGTCATTAATTGTAATCACTTGAAAAGTTTTGAGAGTTCTGCTATTTAACTTAACAAGATCTTGACAGGATGTGAAAGGAACAAAACGGTAGCTACATGACAATCACCAGTATAATACTAATATAAATGTGAACATGCTGCTAAGCATAAAACAGGTAAAACACAATGATACTGCGACGTCATACTACAAACGGAACGACGGTAAATAATTTTTAACTGACCAAGGTTCAGTGTTCTGTAGATTTGAATTAGCTAAACAATAAATTAGAAATATCGCCACGATAAAACGTTGGATAGATAAATGAGAAATATTTTGAATAATTCGACCATCATTCAAAACATACCTTTAAAAAAATTTAACCTATGTTTTGTTAACCTAAAGTGGGGTGAAAAGAAGGAACTCGATTGAAAAGGATTAGTTTTTTTGGCAGAAGAAAGAGATGAGTCGTAAATTGAAGTCTTGAAAAATTTTCAGAGGTTTGCTTTTTATTAAAACTAGGTTTTGGTAGGAAGTGGATGGAACAGATATAGCTACATGACAATCACCAGTATATTGTAGATGTTTAGAAGTAAACATGCAGTTAAGCATAAGAAAGTAAAACGAAGTGATATTACGAAGTCATACTATAAATCGTACAATGACCAATCATTTTAAAGGGACCAATGTTGTGGAATTGAATTAGACAATTAGTAAATTATGAAAATGTATAAAATCGTATTATCATTCAAAAAATACTTTTTAACAAAAATAATCGTAAGCGATGTGTTCGCTCTAAAGTGCAATAAAAGAGGAAACTTGATTGAAAAGGATTTTTTTTTCCTTTTGAGCAAACGAAAGAGGTGAAACAATGAATTGTAAATATGGTTAAGATAAAATCGTTGAATTCCTGTCTGAGAAATAATTAGGGTAACTCGTATTATCGTTCAAAACATACTTTTCAACAAAAATAATCTTGAGCGGTATATTCAATATAAAGTGGAATGAAAATCAGAAACTTGATTGAAAAAGTTTTTTTTAAGCAAAATTAACCAGGGGAGTTATTGACAAAAAATAAAATATAAAAGTAGTCCAGATAAAACGTTGGATACATGTCTGAGAAATACTTAGGGTAATTTGTATCATCGTTCAAAACATAATTTTTAGCAAAAATAATCTAAACCAATGTATTCACTTTAAAGTGGAATGAAAATAGGAAAAATTATTGAAAAGGATTTTTTTTGACAGAAAGAAACAGGTGAGTCATTAATTGAAGTCACTTGAAAAGTTTTCAAATCTCTGCTATTTAATCAAACTGATATGAGGTGGATGGAACAAAGAGATCAAAAAGCAGAGCCCTAGCTTGATTGATCGATAGGTGGAGCTGTAGTCGAGATCAATGGCAACAGACCTGCTTCATCTTCGGACTGTTGCTTCGCTCTTAGCTTTGGTAAGTACTGATTCTCGTTTTCTCCTTTTACTGACTGCGATGTGGTGTTTTCGATTTTCAAAGAAAAAATTTCTCCTTCTTTTCCGTTTATAGTTTTAGGCATGTGAAGTATTATAGAAATAGGATATTTTTTTCTGACTTTAATGTATTTGTTTATAATTGTTTTTTGAAAAAAATATTGTAATGAAGTGGATGTGTGTGTGTTTTAAACTCTTGTATTGAAAATTGCAACAAAAAGCGAAATTACTTGAAGGGAAAAAATCAAAAAGGAGGAAAAGTAAAAGTTAAATATACATTTTAGTTTTTTGGACAATTTTCAGTGAAAACTTGTTTTTTTGCACTTAGCAAATTTTTTTAAAACGTTTTTATTTATGCGTCAGTGGGAAATATAAGAAACCATAGCATGGTACCAATACAATTTTTAATCGCCTGAAACTAATCATATAGGATAATTTATTAAGTGAGTCTTTTAAAATATAATTGTGAATACTGAAATACCAATTTTACAACCATAATAAGTGTTTTTCTGGTGAAAACTTTACGAAATTTATTAACTGCGTGAAAAGATAATAAAGATCTAGTAAATTAATGAACTTTGTATCTACATAAATACTTTGTAAGATTAATGGAGTAAATGAAATTCAAATTGGAAATGATTAGCAATTGGGATTTTCTAAAATAAATAAATAAATAAATATATGTAAAGGTAACATAATGTCAGTGAAAACAGGATGATTAATAAGTGAATTTATGCGAAAAATATCTTTAAAATTCTTTAAAATATCAAAGTACTCATTTTTAAAAATGTCAGCGACGTTCAAACGAAGTAACTTTAGATGACAATTTTGATTAATAAAACATATTAGTATACATTTTTCGCATCTGTAACACGAGAAATGCGCATGTAGACAGTCAGATACATAACTTAAGAGAAACAAAAAGAAAAAAGAACATGAACCCTTGTCCCTTTTTTGAGAATACTTTGAAGCACATGTTTTGGAAAAGTTTACAAAACACATCTGAGAACACTTTCCGGACCCTTATTGGTTCATCACACTTTTTTGACACATTTGAGAACTCATGTAACAGCGTTTTTTGAACATTGGCTGATGATCTTTCTTTTAGAACACTTTATAGTTCACCTTTTTTAGGAGACTTTCTAGAGCAAGTATGCAACTCTTTGTTTACAACAGCAGTTTTTTCTGTTACCTTTTACAGTAATCTCAAGAGCAGGGACAGTTATTTACCACCGAAGTCAAAGGACGACCTACGATTCTTTTATCCAACACTCGTGACCCAAACGGAGAGTGATTCATTGAGATAAAATTTCTAATAGTATCATAATGAGATACTCTATTGACTAGGGATGCACCGATTAATCAGCAGTACCGATTAATCGGCCACTTGGCCGATTATTAATAATCGGCTAAATCGGGCCGATTAATCGGCCAAAAAATATTTTTCAAATACTATTCCTTAAATTTTACCAAATATTATGAATACTTTTATTAATAGTAATAATTACCCTCACAGCTGGTATAATTTTTTTTTTAAACTAATTCTCCTACTTTGAATAAATATACATTTACCATGTTGCAACATTTTTCATGTGGCGATATTTTTCTCCTTAGCACAGTGCTTTTTGATAACCGCTAATTTTCGAAGAATAAAAGTAGTGAATTAAATTGCAACTAATTATTAAAAAATATGAGTTGAAAGTACTCCTAAATTAGAGTGCTCACCTCAGACGCCCCCTCCCTTTGTTTTGGATTTTTATGTCAAGTATTATTTTATGTTACATAACAAACAATGTGTTAATAATATTATTGAAAGTAGTATGAAAATTTGTTCTAAGAAATAACATAAAATATTGAAATTATTTTGTGAAAACTAGGAAAACGAAAAAAAAATCTCTCAGAAAAATATTACTTACTATTTCTAAACTTGGAATTGTACAAGAGAGAAAAAACAGTGATGGTAAAATTGGTAGTAGAAAAACAATCGTCCTTATCATTAATGGGCTCAGCCGATTAATTGGCCGATTATCAACAGCCGATTAATCGGTAATTGGCCAATTTGCTTATCGGTGCATCCCTACTATTGACTGATGGTGAAAGAAAGCTGCTAAAATAATATTTGTGCAAAAAAAAAAAAAAAAAGAACGAAAAGCAATGATTTCAGAAGTGCGCTTAAATGTGCTCCCAATCTGTTCTCAAATAGGACCCTAATCTGTTCTCAAGTGTGTTCCCAAGCTCAAATTTAACAAGTATCCTGAGCGGAACACATTTCAGAACACGTTCAGGCAACGGAAACACTATTTTTGAACTAAGGCGTTCTAAACGTGTTTCCTACGTGTTCTGGTTATTAGCAGTGTAGTATTAAAGAAAATCAAATACAAGCAGGTGAAATGATACAGATATTGATATGTTTGAGTAAATAAACAAAACATGCTGTTTTTCTAAAAATGACTTTAATCCCGACGAAAAATTATCATGTTTAGGATATAAATTCTACATTGTACAATCATGACTTCTTTTGGTTTAAAGTTTTTTATTTTTAATAATATTATATGACCAGATAAATATACACAGTATTTAAAGATTGTTTCTACATAAATGCTTGTTGAATAATGATTCCTAATGATTTATATAATAACCAATCATTCTTGTGTCTGCAATTAGGATGCCGAATATAAAATCAGTTTTAAGTAAAACGGAATTTTTAGAAAACCTGCTTTTTAAAGATATCTTTTTTAATGAACGCTTTATTTATGTATTTTCAAAATTTTTTCTACTTGATTTTGGCAGGGGAAAAATGTTCAGTACATACTTAATTGTAACATATCGACTTTTATATAAACATGCTTTTCGTTGTATTACATATTACTAATTTTTACTGAGGAAAAAAAATGATTGAGAATGAACCTGAATCTATCTCTTAGTAATCTATAGTAGCTCCTTATTTTGTCAAAATCCTTGGAATTTCAACTTGCTTTAGCTTACTTTGGACTTAATATTCCTTGCACAGACAAAAGGTACCTCTAGCTATATATCTATGCATCAGTATATTAGGTACGCGCTGGCCACCTTGATAACTGGTCACAGTTTCTTGACTCGGATGGGGAGATCCCGAGTTCGAATCCTGATTCAGGTACGGCTGCACTTTCTCTCTCTTGTCTTTGTCCTTTCCTTGTATGAATGTGCTGTTTTGCTGTAAATGGTGGCCTACCATATAAACAAGGGCGGATCCAGAAATATTTCAAGGGAGGGGCGATTGATTTCATATTACTTACTTTTTACTATGTATTCTATTTTGCAAATATTGATCACATAGGTTTCGGACTTCAGTTTCGAAAGATTTCCGGGCAATCAAGCGCGCAAACCTCCTTCCTTCAATATTATTAAACCTCGTCTAAAACTAAGTTTTTTGAACTTCAATGTTAAAAAGGGCCTCAAGGAATTTGAGATCACCCCATCGCCTCTGCATATAAACTGGTTTACTGCGACCTAGCGTCATAAAAGGGTACATTACAGACACTGCGAAACACATCTGCGATGTTTTACGGTAGCGTTTATCTCGCGGCGGTTTGAATTCAGAAAAAAAAAAAACCTTCGAGTGCGCCATTTGATGAAAATTACCTATTAATCGCTGCATTAGTTTTTTTAGACCTTTAACTTTTGCTACCACTTTCTAGTAACGTTGCTGGTTATGATCTCCTGTGTATAGTTAAACCGCGAAGAGATGGCGGATCGACTAGAAGCGGTAATGGATCGCTTCGTTTTGAAATAGGTTGGATCTGCGAGAATGCATAAGCAATGAAGTCGTGCGTTCTCGCTAATCCAACTGATTTTTAAATGAAGTTAAGTGGTCCGTTTCCGCTTTCAATCGACCCGCCATCTCTCCGTGGTCTAGCTTTAACTCTCATTCCTATAGATGTTAGCTATCTCTCTCTTAAAAGTGCGTGTGCGTGTTTGTGTGTGTGTAAGTGTGTGTGAGAGAGAGTATGTTTTGAAACAATTTTAAGTAGAAATTGAGAAAAGTGAAAATTTTTCGTTGTCTTGCTCTGAAATGCAGAGCATGGGAGAAAACATTTTGCTTTTTATCATGTATCAAAGGTTAATACAGGAAGCAGCAAATGAAGTATGAATGAAACTTCCTTTAAACGTTTTATACAGACTGACCATAAACGAAAAATGTTTGAACTCCGTTCAAGAAAAATAGCAAGCTGGTTTATCTTGCACAGCATTTTGGTCCAAGACAGGCCCGTCATTTAAGGGATTCAGCAGGGGGTAATTGAGCTCCCTAACTTTGAGAAATCAATGAATTTTGATTTTGTGGGCGTAGTTTTTGTTGTTTCCCCATGAATTCAATTTATACATGTAGATCACCTGGAAAACGCAACGGGTCTAAGTCAAGGCATCGCATGCTCCACTTGTTGCATATATTTTACTGTTCGAAGTTTTTGCATAAAAAAAACAAACAATGCAAATGTTAAATTAATGATATTTCTGTTAACTATTTGCCGTTAAAATAATTTGAAATAGATATTTGTATTTGAAAGGAAAGCTATTTCTTTTATTTGTAGTTCATCTGTTAGCATCATCAGTAATATAGAAATATCGTGCGAAATGAATCATTCTAGCTATGATTCATTTTTGCCGAAGCAGTACAAATCATGTCTCACATCAATGAAGTAGTTTTCTTAACTAATTTTAGTACCTATCACCATTTGATCATATTTTGTTATTGATTCTACATTTATTTGTGTATAATGATGTATCGATGTTATGTACATAAGTTATTCATAAACGTTTTTATAATATTTTAACCACTCTGTTACAAACAGAGTGGAACAACATAGTGGAAAACGAAGCCTTTAAAAATCATTCTAATCACAAAGAAAAGTTATAATTAATTTTTTTAAAGTATTAAAAAGATTTAAATTTAAATGTTGATAGTTAATTTTTGAAATGACTGTAAGAGTGGACATTGGGAATCTTAGAAAATGTTATATAAATAAAGCAATTTTTAACCCATTAATGCCTGACATTTTTTTTTCCAAAGATTTTTTGTGTTTACTGGTTACAAACTGTGTCTAATGGACGGGAAAAATAATAAAAAAAATATTATGTAAAAAATTAATTTTTTATTAAGGAAAGAAAAATCGTCCCTTAAAAGTTACGATAGACCCCAAAGGGTAGAAACTTTTTTTACTCAAATTTTTTTCTGCCTACGATATAATATTCAAAAAGACCTTTTATAAGAAGAAATAAAACCAGCAATTAACATAAACTGGGAAGCTGGGAATAACTTTGAAAACTTAGCTTTTTTTCTTGAGATTGAGAACGATGTCATTTTTGATAAAGATCATTTTGAAACTGCTACAGAACGCACTTTAGAATGGTTATGTGCTGCAATCTGTTAATAACGAATTGAAACAATATCAAGGTACTAATTGAACACCATTATTTGGTTGAAATGTTCATTTTGGGGTAATTCAGACCCCTTTTTGGACCGTCCCTAAAAAGGGACGCTAGGCATTAATGGGTTAAGGTGAAATATTGTTTTCATAAAAATTGTATTGCTAAAATTATTTTAATACGAGAGAGATAGTTTAACTGATATTTTACGTTGTTGCTTCACCTCAGCGTGATCTTAAATTAGTTTTTAACTCCTATTGGTTTGAAGCTAGAACAACTAATATTCCAAAAATAACATATTTGTTGCTTCAAAAGAACGTGCTCCAAAATAAATATTTTTCAACCCTTTATGAATTACTTTAGTACAAACATTGATATTTATTTTGACGCAAGTAAAAAGAGAATCAATTAAAAAAATGTTTAATTGGTGATAGTTTTTACAATCGACAAAAGGAAAAAAAAATCAAAGATGGCGAACATGATTTGTACTACTATTTCCGTACCTTCTTCACAGGCTATTCATGATAGTTGCTACTGACAATTAACTTGGGATAATTAGCGTGACTTAACTCAAAATAACTTGGCAAGGTAACACATGCTGAAGTTAAGTATATAACTAATCTGCTATATTTTACAGCGTAATCTCATTTACCTTTATATGACGTATTACCCATTCAATTAAAACCCGCTTTTGTAATACGCTGATTCATACGCAATGCAATTTTATCATCAATATCCAAATAGTACTACAAGTCTACAAGTAGCCGTTTTCGCATATTGAATAATTACACGAATGCACATATAACTGAATTTCAAATTCAATCATTCCAGTTCCTTTAATGCGTTGGGATATAAGTGAAGTGAGAAATTGCCTTTAAGCAGTTAGCATTAGTAGGGGAGACTGGGTACGGTTGTGACAATTTTCATTTGCTCCCCCATAGATCCCTTAGCAATGCCCGTGAGCTGGTTTAAAGTTGTTTTTATGGTAAAGTGTTTATTTGCCTGCTTATAAACACTAACATTTTCTACCTAAGTACAATAGTTAGCTCACAGGACCAAATTAAACAAAAAAGAAAAAAATGTCACAACCGACCCCACCCCAGGGGCGGTTGTGACAGTGCTTAGGGTCGGTTGTGACAAGTTCAAAAATACGGCAAAACAGTCTAGATCATTTTTAATTTCAAGTAATATTAAACGTAATTCAATATAACCTTCATCTGGGAAAGTTTAACATTTAACAATGTGTCTCATTCAGTTGAAGTAGCCTTATACCAAGTTTTACAAAAATATCAGGTTTTTGGAATTTCGTAACGTCTGTTTTGGCAACATTATGCACATCCTGTGGGTTATAACCGTGTCTGTTCATAATAATTCTCAAGTATCAAAGAAAGATTCCACATTTATTTGTTTTATTGAAGCTTGTTACTCTTGAAAGGCTAGTTGCATGAGCTACTCGAACAGACGTGAAACATTTCTATTCATAAATGAACGGAACCATTTCTCAGTAGCCATTTTAGTCTCATATCTGCTTTCAGCGTATATGTAAGCTCAAAAGCACTTTATTATGAGCAATATAACCTATGCACACGTTGTTTCCATTGTGACAGCGCCGGCCGGCTCCATCGCGTTTACGAATGAATGTTTCGTAGCAAAGACTTACGATTAACGTTGCATTTCCAAAGCTGTCCGAAAGAAAAAGAGTTTCACTTCTTTATAAGCTTCTTTATATTTCATTAGGTCACACTGCCCTATTTCTGTCTTCATCAAGCGTATTATGGGCATCAAATATGATAAAAACATGTTTTACTCGTGTCACAATCGTCCCCACGCAATTTGTCACAACCGACCCCAACCCACTACTTTTGAAAACAGCAATCGCCATGGCAATACAAAATAGTCTACATAAAAAGTAATCACTGCTATTTCACTATTAAGGTTCACTACTGACGGGGAGAAAACTTTCATTTCTCTATCTGTACCCATTCAACAGGAATTACTGAAAGACATCGAACAAAAAAAACTTACTTTTGGTTGTTAAAAAGTAACCAACCCTTCTGCTAGCGTTAATGTCGCTCGATGGCTACCGCAATGCTTTGACACACATTCAGACAAACATGCTGATACTCTCTCTCTTTGCTTCAACCAGGTATTAACTATGGTTTAGCTAATATGACGACTGTCACAACCGCCCCGCGTCACAACCGTCCCCAGTCTCCCCTAACATGACACAGACAGCAAGGTGTCCGAAAATGCTCGTCAGAATTCTAGATATAACTAGTGGCATATTAAACATAAATTATACGTTGAATTATATGCATTAGGTAGTACTTGAAATATGTTTGTTGAAAATGAATTATTCCTCCACCTTTAGATAGCGATACAGTGTTTAACTACATTGGTCTGTAGTATTGCTCGACGTTCAATGTTATTATGCAATTTTTATGCAGATAAATTCCAAATACCGAAATGTCTGCTACAGTGAATCCTCTTTTTTATAAACCTACAAATTTAGACATATAAAGTGCGGAAACAAGTATTAAGGTTAAATTAAAAATTTAAACAACCCCTGACCCTGATTGTTGATCTTAATTTAAAACGAACTTCATTGGTCATAGAGTGTTTTAAATCTAAATATCTTTAATTGTTTTCAAGAGGATATGGTAAACACGGAAAAGGAAAGATAATCTTTACTAATAAAATTTTCTAGTCGCAAAAGCAGAATAAAGAGTGTAAATTGAAAATTCTTATACTAAAATCAATTACAAGTTTTTTAATTATTAACAAATAGAAACTGGCAACATATAAACATTTTAATCATTGAGTTCTCTTTCCTTGTCGGCCAACAATGATATCGATTTAAAATCACGTAAATTGAAGATCGACACATTTTTATTCTCGAGATATAGCCATTTTTTTGCTCCTCCGATGAGTAAAATTCGGCATTTTTGATCTTTTTTCTAAGAGCTCTGGTAAATTTATTTAAAATGGTAGAAATATCAACCATGACTTATTTTAAAGCTAAAAGAATGAACTTTGATTTGTGCACAAAAATAAACGGTTTAAGTTAAACCTAAATATAAATTTTTCAGGATCAATTCGCGGTTCAAAAAGTGCCGTTTTTGTCATTTCAAGCATGAAAAAGTATAAGAAGGACTGACAGTGGGGCTCCAATTTTTTTTTCTCTTGCACCCAGATATAGATACTAGAAGCACAGAAAAGAATAAGATGATACAAGTAGTCCTTCATTATGAAAAAAGTGCTTAAACTTGAGAAAAAAATGAAAATTGGTATTTTTCACGCCCTAAAAACGGCCTGTTGAACAGGTAGTAAAAATTTACAAAGGCATGGAGTAAGAAGGTGTTACATTGCCTTTTAAAATGAAACAAAAACTGTCCTGTTATTAAAGGCATTAGAGATATATAAGCCTTCAAACTATGAGAAAAAATGAAAAATATCCATTTTCACTCCCCAAAAACGGCCTGTGGAACAGGTAGTAAGAATTGCAAATGCATGGAGCAAAAAGATATTACTTTGAACTTTAAAAGGAAACGAAAACCGTCTTGTTATTATTAGGCATAAAAGAGATATAACCCTCTGAAAATTGTAAATTTATGTAATTTTTTTTTTTTTTTTTTGGCATAAGTTAAAGCAATTATGAACATAAAGTCTTTTTATGCAAGAACTGCAAGAGAAAAAGTATGTATCCCTACTAAATATATAATTTAAAATACATCGTAAAATGTCTAATTTATTTGTGAAGCAGAAACATCTGAAAAAGTTATACTTAAAACGTTTTTTAGTGTTTCTGTTATCAGAGTTTTCTTTTCATTTGTAATGGATGTACAACTAAATATTATGAAGATAAACTCTAACTTCTTTCAAATAATCAATTAGCAAAAATCCCTTTTAGTTGTAGCTGTTTCCAAAAGGATGTAGAAATTTCGGATTTTTGCAAAAAAATTTGTAATTTCATTCAAATGTAAATGTAAAACTAGAAACTTCTTAGCGACATGCAATTAAATTTTAAAACCAATTTTAATTGATGTGTGGACATTCGGATCACTGGTTTTAAGTACAACTTTTTCCGATTTGTCAACATTACAAATAAATTACAACCATCTTACGATATATTTTGAAATATGTATTTGATGATACATATTTTTAGAGTTCTTGCATGAAAAGACTTTATTTATGTTTATATTTGCTTTAATTTATGCCAAAACAATCTTGCATGAATTTTAAATTTTCAGAGGGCCTTATCTCTTTGATGCCTGGAAATAACAAGACAGTTTTTGTTTCGTTTTAAAGGGCAATGTAACACCTTTTTCTTCCATGCATTTGCAAATTTTTACTAAGTGTTCCACAGGCTATTTTTGGGGAGTGAAAAGGGCCATTTTTCATTTTTTCTCAAGTTTAAGGTTTTTTTTATAATGATCATCTTACTTAGAAGGCTAATATTTCTTTTATGCCTTGGAATAACAAAGACAGTTTTTGTTTCCTGTTAACCCAAGTAGCATCAACTCATCGGATTTTGCTCGGCCGATCAACAAACTCCTCGTAAACTGATCCTGTAACGCACGATGACATCGTTCCGATCAGTATCCGAGCACGGTTTTCGATGAGCTACTTTTCATCGGAAATCGATATCCTTCCGATCAACTTTCCCGATGAAAATAAGATGAGCTATATTCCATCGGAAAACGATATCCTTCCGATCAAGTTTCCCGATGAAATTCCTCGGCACGGGACTGTTCTTCTCGTAAATTGCTCCAAATCTCATCGTATTCTCATCGGATTTTACTCTGCTCGGATTCTGCTCGGCCGATGAGACATATTGGATCATCGGCCGATGAGAATTTCATCGGGTTTCGATGAATGGCCGATCATCGGCCGATGAGATGATGCTGTTAGGGAAAGTTCAATGTAATACCTTTTTGCTCCATACATTTTAAAATTTTTACTACCTATTCCACAGGTCGTTTTTGGGGAGTGAAAAAGGATATTTTTCGTTTTTTCTCATAGTTTAAAAGCTTATATCTCTTTAATGCCTTGGAATAACAAGACAGTGTTTATTTCATTTTAAAGGGCAATGTACCACCTTCTTACTCCATGCCTTTGTAAATTTTTACTACCTGTTCCACAAGCCGTTTTTAGGGAGTGAAAAATACCAATTTTCATTTTTTCTCAAGTTTAAGAAATTTTTTCATAATGAAGGACTACTTGTATCATTTTATTCTTTTCTGTGCTTCTAGTATCCATATCTGGGTGCAAGAGGAAAAAAAATTGGAGCCCCACTATCAGTCCTTCTTATACTTTTTCATGCTTGAAATGACGAAAACAGCACTTTTTGAACCGCGAATTGATCCGGGAAAGTTTATATTTAGGCTTATTTTAAACCGTTTATTTTTATGCACAAATCAAAGTTCATTCTTTTAGCTTTAAAATAAGTCATGGTTGATATTTCTACCATTTTAAATAAATTTACCAGAGCTCTTAGAAAAAAGATCAAAAATGCCGAATTTTACTCATCGGAGGAGCAAAAAAAATGGCTATATCTTGAGAATAAAAATGTGTCGAGAAAAAAATAAAGCAGTTTGGAATTATAAAATATTGGTGCATATTACCTACCAAATTTTATCAAAGTCAAAAATGGTGCGGCACGGCCCATTTGTTGACCCTTTTTCATTTTTTCCTCACCCTACTGAAATCAAAAACCATCCGCAATACCAGTAAGAAAAATTTAAGAGATGCAATAATTGAAAGAATTTTAATGAATATAGGGAAAGAAAATAATACTTGGAAAAGTAAATATTTTAAATTGTCTGCTTAAAAAATAAAAATTGTAAAGTTTTATAATGAAAAAGCAAAAAATTCAACTCAAACTTTTTTTAATGTAATAGCAGATGCATAGATTAATATAAAAAATAATATCTTCCTCTGAATTAAGTGGTAATAAATATATAAATATGAACAGATTAATTTTAAACACCGTATCTTTTTTCGCAATCAATATGTTTCCCCAAAAGTAATATAGACTTAAGCACTGACAAAAGGTAAAAAATGCTGCTAGAGGAAGCATGTTAGTTTTTGGATAGGCACTACTGCAAAAAGAAATGTGAACATTGCTGAAATAGTTTATTTCCGTCAAAGTTTTAAATTTTTCTGTTTATTCAAAAAAACTCTCGGATTTATCCCGAAGTCTTAAAAGTGATCGGATTTTTTCCGTTTCTACTCTTAAATAATTAACACTCGCGATTTTACGAAGAACTGACTGAAACTTCCTTTATTTCCACGTTCTTAACACGTTCAATGAACGTGTTAAGCCTCATGACAATGGTAACCACCATCGGGCTGAAAATTTTTTTGTTGTCTAACTTACCAATTCCACTCCATTTTTAATGCAGATAAAGGGGAAAAAATTTAAAAATTGTTTTTAAAAAATTTAATTGTGAAAATTTAAAGTCCCCCCCCCCCAGAGGACAGCCGGCCGCTACGTGAACCTGGTGCCATCCTTCCAAGAGTTCATGCGCTCCCAACGTGTTAAAGATATTTACTATTTCACAAACTTCCGTTATTATGATTTTTTATTTTGTGTTTATGACATAATCCAAGTGAACATGTACTGCACGTAGAGATTTTGGTGTTAATTTTACTTAGACGCAAAATATTTTTCAAAGAATGCAATTTTTATTATTGATGTTTCAAAATAAATAAAAAAAAACAAATGAAATGAAGATAAATACATTTTTAGAAAATAAACTAAAGATATGTGATCAATTTCAAAATGTTACCATTTCGCAATTATATACTTTTAAAAAGTTAAACTCTGTTTACGATGTTCGAAAATTTAAAAATTTATCTGTAGAAAACATCAAACGCATTTTTAAAGTGTACCCGGAGCAACAAGTGGAGATTAATGCTTCAAGAAAATTTCGATTAAATATTTATTGTGTGTTTGAAATTTTCAGAAAAATAAAGCGAAATGTTTTCCAAAGTAATCTCTATAGCTCAGCAACTTTTTAAATATTTAATACACTCCTCAAGCTCTTGAAGTTTCTCAAATTTTCGGTAAGATTAATGTCATGAGTTTTAAAATAAAATAAAAATATTTGCCTGGAGTACAAAATCTGTGGACAAAGATAGAAAATACTATTGAACTTACTTTGATCAAGTGGATTAGAAAAACGTCCAAAACTAGATTATACGCGAAATTTAAAATTTAAGGAGTAGAGGAACTTTGTAAAAGTGCTACCAAAATTTCAGTGTTCAAGTGACTAAAATTGAAATTCTGTCGTAACTGCACGCACACAATACACTGTTTAAAATAAAACACATTATTTTAACGAGAAAATTGATTAAATTTAACCGCAACTATCATATCAGTGATAAGTTTCATCACGGCACTAATATTTTACAAGTACAATACACTCCCGTTTATCCGCGGAATTGGGTGACAGGGATATCGCGAATAATCCGGAAAAAGAGCATAAAATAAGGGGTAAAGAAGATAACACATGTCTTCTGCTAAAAAATAATCGCATTACATTTAAAACGTGATATGTACAAATAGTGACGATAGATACATCATAAAAAATTATTTGTATTTGAGGTTCTCAAGCATATAAAATCTATTTAAGGAAGTGGTACTTGCGATAACGCCCAGGTAAAATAATATATTGGATGTACACCGCACTCTTGTGGGTAAGAAATGTTAAGGAAAAAAAAATTTAAATTCGTGCTTTTCGAAAAAAATCAGTCGATCGTGTTTGTTTCTTTTTCGAGACCCTCGAGGATAATCCGCCCTGCGGATAATCTGCTAGCGGATAATCGAGAGTTTACTGCACAATTATGTTGTTTCAATTTTAACCCTCGTGGGTCCCTGGGGTCATATATGACTCTAATGCAATTTTTGTGTAATATATCTGGTTAATTAACCATTTGTTTTTAATAGCATTTTGTGACTTTTATCTTTTAGTTTTTTATGCAAAAATTGCTATTTTGTTTTTATTTTATTTTTCCCGAATTAGCGTTTTTTACACGCAAGACCCTTGGGATCACTGCCCAAAATGCCAAAAAAAAAAAAAAAAAGATGGGACGTTGCATTTTAATTTTTGTCCAAGAGAACTGGATAGAAATATAAGTGAAAAATATTATTAGTGTTTGAAATTCGCTTGCAAATTCATTGCTTCAGGTCTGTAACATTTGTAAATAAATCTGCAGTTATTGTAAGTTTTCCTCTAAAATTATTATTTTTAATGTGAAAACTAAATTTACTTTGATTGCGTCTTTTTATTTTAATTTTTTTATCATTAAAAAGTGTGTTAACTTAAAAAATGCATATAAGATTCAATAATAATAAAAAATTAATTGAAAGAAACAGTGGGTTTTAAGTGTAACCGAAATAGGAGGGGCTCACCATTATTAAACTACAGAGAACTCTCACTTATACACCGCCTCATTTATGCGCCTTTTTCACTTATACGACGATTTTAAATGGTCCCAGCACATTCCATAGAAAAATAATGATAGTATCATTCGTTTATGCGTCGCTCTAATCATAAATATTTCACTTATGCGCCGAATTTTCCGTAAAATGTAAAAAAGTTAATTTAATTTCTTTAAAAAATAAGCATTTGTATTCACTTTCCTCTTTAATCTTTCGCCTTTATTGCTCACGGAAGGCCTTTTTTCTGCATGAACTAGAGTTCGGAGAAGGCCAATTATCTATTATGAATCGTTTCAAAGGGAACAGTTTGTAATAAGGTATGCTGCAATTTTTGTTTTATCTTTATCATTGTAGTTACGTTACAGTAATTGTCAAACCGTAGTAATATGTCCCTTTTCTATAGAAACATTCTTATTCATTCTCTCATTAGAACCTATGTTGTGTTTTAATCCTTTAAATAGGCTTGTTCACTTATACGTCTCTCTCACTTATGCGCCTTTTTCTGTTGGTTCCTTGAGCCGGTGCATAAGTGAGAGTTCACTGTAATTATGGTGTTAAGGGATGAATCTATTGCACGCTTTTTTTCTGAACAGAAAGGAATTTAAGAAAAATAGAATGCTATAGTAACCAGGCCTGCGGAGTCGGAGGAAAAATGGCAGACTCCGACTCCGACTCCGGGATTTTAAAACTTCCGACTCCGACTCCTGCTTTTATTATTATTATTATTATTATTTTTTTTACCCAAATGTGAAGAGGGAAAAACCCTAAACAAATGTTGAAATATTAAGTCCATTTTTAAGAGTTTCATTTTTATTCATGGTCGTAGCCAGGACTCGCTTTTTTTGGGGGGGGGGGGTAGCAAGCTGAGGTATCCCAGTTGGAGATCATGGGAGGTCATTGTGACCTCTCAAAAAGTCAATTTTCTCCAGAGCAAAAGACAAGTGCCGCGCTTGTCATTTGACTCCGTACAAAACTAATCCTTTTCTTGTTAAATGGCCAAACTTTATTTTAACATATTGCATTTTTGCTGCAAATATTTTTTATTCACTTGCATAAGCCCACACATAGCAATTCGTTTCACAAAGCAGACTCGCCATTTTGAAGCCCTTTTCAATGATCCTAGATGCTTAGGATTTGGATATTGGACGCTGAAAATTTGTATCTGTTAGTTTCAAAGACATGTTTTCACTTTCATAAAATTTCATCCAAATCGGAGGTGGTCGGAGTCGGAGTCGGAGTTGACATGTTTTTCAGCGACTCCGACTCCGACTCCTTTGGTCCAAAATCAGTCCGACTCCAACTCCGACTCTTTGGTCCAAAATCAGTCCGACTCCAACTCCGACTCCGCAGCCCTGATAGTAACCCGGCTTTATTAGAATTTGGTTCTTTCAATTTCCAATCCAGCGCTCAAACTATTTAGCCAGTTTGTGGTTCCGTGCTATCTAGATAACAAGTGGAGCAGTGATGGCAGGGAAGAGGAGGGAGGAACACTCCAAAAGGCTTTATTTTGAACATTATCAGCAATCCTAATACAGTAGTTTATACACTTTAAGGATTGTTTTGATCAAAAATACCTCCAGAACAAAATTTTGCCTGTGCTAGTATGTATGTGTGTGTATTACATATGTTTATTTATAGCGTATCCCCATTTATAATGTGCAAGAGTTTTATTTTTGAAACTTTTAGTACTAGATGCAACTTCCAATTGCAAAAAGCTAAAATTGGGCTGCAGAGCGAAGATATTAAAAGTTTTAAGCGGAAAAAAAATGAAATCAAACTTTTTATACGGACTCTAGGTCCTCTAACTCATATTTAGGTATCTCAAAAGCAAACCAGTAAATATCACACTAAACTTTGTTTTGCGCCCATTTTAATTTTTAAGACAAAATCACTTGAAACTAGTATCGCATTTATTTTGATTTTCTTTGTTGTTTTTTGAGTTGTGTGACTTTCGGTTCTGGGGTGCGATATATATATGATTTCCAAAGCGCTAGTTATATATTCTGTTTGAGCTGTTTTTGCTATGAAAAACTCAGATAATAAATTATTCACTGATTGTGTTCCTTTTAGAAACGAAGAAATATAAAACATTCAGAAGCTTCCAAAAATTCATTTTGAGGCACAACAAAAAATTTCGTTCACTACTGTTTTTTCCTTCCACGAATAACGAATATTTACACACATTCTTTGGCCTTTGCAGATTTCGAAAGTAAATAAGGATTGAAGACAAATCTGCTATTTTTTCATTGCATACCCTTGTTTTCACGAGTAAACGTTGTTCAGTTTACAGAGAAAACATCAGTCAAGTTACATAAAGAAGCTATTTAATCAAGGAGGGGGGGGTTATATAGTTTGAAGTAAGCTTTTTTGGGGGGGGGGGGGGCTGGATGTTTGATTCGGTTGTGAATGCTATTTATACAAAGAAAACTATTTTTGCTAACATAAGAACGTGCATGTCTCTTTTTTCGTTCAGTTAAAAAGTATCTAATATAGGAAGGGGCAAGTGGATAAAGGTGGTGCGTGACAATTTTTGAAACTTACTTTTTACTACAGATGAAGGTTGATAAGTCCATCAGTATCATGTCCCCTTAGTCACAAAAATGGTTGGTAACTAAGAATATGACCCCGTTTACGCGTTTAGAAAAATCCATGAAAAGAAAATAACACATTTTTTAAAGCTTTTTCTAGAAATTAAAAAAAAAAAAATGTCACTTATCACCTTTATCCACTTGCCCCTTCATGTGCTCTTTAGTGTTACGTAGTACTACAGACGATATAGAGAAAGTCTAGATTCTAGATATTCTTGTGAATCAAATTTCTTTCCGAAATAATGTTCGAGCTAGATTGTGATACTCAAGAGCATTTTCCCACACATAAATCAGAACATTAAAAGGTCAGGTATGTGACTTTTGAAAATACGTTTACTAGTCTTAGTTTGATATTTAACTGAGAGATATTTTATTTGCGATAATTTTGAGATTAGTGGAATCTATCGTTGTCACCTGTTTGCTCTGCATTTCAAATTCATCAATTTTTTCAAATGTCAGTTGATTTTAAATTTTATTTTCATGATAGTTTACTTGGATTTAATTTTTCGAAGACAAAATTTTTAAAAAAGGCCACAGTTTACAGATCAAAATAAGCAAACGTTTATCCTTTTACCTTTTTTCAACTCCTTGCTTTTAAAACAGCCAATTTTCTTTAAACTCGTGAAAACAATGAATTTTCAATGTCTGACGCTTTCTACGTCCCATTTTTTTTTTGTAAAATTTTGGAAAGGCGTTGTTTTTAGTAATTTGAAAAGAATGAAAATAAACAAATATTGTTTTTGTTTGTTTCTGTGAACTGCCCGTTTTTACTATCGTGATTGTAGTATGAGGTTCGTTTTTGCAATCGCGATTCTGTTCACCCGTTAACAGCTTCATTCCCCCCCCCCCCAGAATTCAGATCAAAGTATGTTATATTTTCATCTTATATTTACTCCTGCTTTTGAACCAATCGGAATAGAAAACACAGTACTGTCCGTCCGTGAAAACCGCGCCTGGCACTCGTGAACAGGATGGAATTCACTTAAAAAAGGATGGATGGGTTGTGGGTGATAACTTTCCGAAGTTTTCGATTTAAAATTTGCATTTGCTACATCCTTTTGACATATTCCACTAAACCATCTATTTGAAATTAATATCGTTCCACGTTGCTTGATACGGCTCAAAATGCTTTTTATTATTCGTCCCCTTATTGTTATCTTTCCTAACACCCCTATTTTGGTAAGATCAGAGAAGACCTGATGCATGCGTAAATGCGTGGAAGGTTTTACCTAAGAAAATCCGATAGTAGTCTGCAAACTATCATCTACTAGACAACTTTCGCCGTAGATAAGAATAGTTTATTACTAAGAATACAAACATACGGGAAAAACTGTAAGCTAAATAGAAATTAGATTGCTCGTATGGCGTATGGGTCAAGCAGGGAAGGGGTAAAGGCTCGTTTTTGGAATAGATAGTTTTTAAAATTGTTTTTGCTAATCCGCAAAAATCTAAGTATGTTTTGATTTCGTCTGACGTTATTGCATTTAATATTTTTATATAAACTCGTACTTGGAAAATTCGAGAATCATGAATTTTCGTTCCACAAAGCTCTTAAAGTACTTTTACCTCCAGCACGGTGCAAGATAACTTGTTGTATTCTTTTGAAGTTCAAAAGTATTAAAAAAGAACGATGCACCGTCTTAAAATATGTCTTCAATTTCATTTCTAACAGCTTTTTGAAAAAAGAATTTTCTAAATCATATTTTGAATTCTTTAGTGTTATCTTTAAAATTTTTTTTTTTTTTTTTTTTTTACTGTTAATTGAGTAATGTTCCCTGAAAACGAAAGCTTTCACTTCTGAGTTGAACAGGTTTTAAAGACATTTGAAGAAAAAATCTGTTTTACAAACACTAGTGGTACTCCAGGTAAAGGGGGAGGGAGCACAGGCTCCAAGCTATGAGAGAAAATAGTACAATAAGCTTCTGCTTCTAAAAATTTAGTGTTTAAAAAAATATTGTTCGTTTTGGTTCAGTACTATGTTTTTCATAATAATAATAAAAAAAATCTTTAAAATATGTTTTTTCAAGCACCGACAAATTACTATATGATTTTTTTTCGGACATCAAACGTCGAGTAATCTCTCTTTCAGATTGGCAGTCTGCCAACGTCTCGAACCCTAGTGTTCCACCAACCCAACCCTGCTCACCGCCCCCTGCAGGGGACCCATGCAGGACATGGTGGCGCATCGAGACGGAGTCAGCAACACTCCCGCTGCACCACTATGCAGGACATAGTCCACACACGATCGACTATACACATGCACGACCACTTACACACACACACACACACACACACACACACACACACACACACACACACACACACACACACACACACACACACACACGCGCGCGCGCGCGCACACACACACACACACACACACACACACACACACACACACACACACCTATCGCGATTCGTCATAGCGAAAAACATAATTTGAATTCAAGATGTTACAATTCAAGTTATTTTTTATGTGCAGTTTAGCAGAGAAAAGACACAAAAGTGGCAGATCATCCGACCATTTGTTTTCTTTCGGTTTATCTTTTCGGTAGATAGAGTATACGTCTGAAAATAATGAAGAGTCCACTTTACTTTCCAGGGTCCCGTACCTACCACAACTCGTGGTTTAACCCGGATAGGGCCCTGAAGAGCGCTCTGTTCTTTTGATCTAGACCAAGGGCCGAGCAAACCCCTAGTCTAGTACCCCCAGAGGTATCGTTTCACTTGGAGGACTTTGTGACCACGACCCTTATTTTACGTCGCCCAGCAACCATTAGTAACGGCGGTGGATCTTTGATCAGCTAGGATCGAACCTAAGACTCTCCGGTTACGAGTCCGACGCCTTACCTAAAGGTCACGGCTCGTAAAGAGGAGTCAGTAGTCAGCCCCACTATAAAGTAAAAAACAAATAGTAATAGTTTGAGGTATTCTCTAAATTGCGACGATTTTTATATCTAAAACAATGCAACATTGGGATCCTAGATGGAATGGGAGGCGTGTTGCATTTTTCATACACAATAGAGTGCCTTTTCTAAAAGTTTAAATGTATTTTTCAACAAATAATGCTGTTTTCACTATCTTCTACTTTCCAAATGATATAACTTGAAATCGGGGTTTAACTGTTTCAAAGGCAGATCTGGTCCAAATAAAATATTAAAATAAAATGCTTCTGAAGCCATATGCACGTCTGCTATTAGCTTCGATCCATCTCAAATGCTGGCAATGTTACTTAGGGCTCACATACAGACTAGTGTTAAAATAACGGAGGAAAAAAAAGCATTGAAAATAGAAAACCAGGTTCTTAAAAAAAAAAAAAAAGAGATAAATGATGCCGTTTGAAGGTAGTTCCATCTTCTCCATGTTTCTGAAAAATTTAAAATAAGATAGATAGTTTTTTGCCCACAGTATCCACGCCTGGGAATAATCGGTTAATTGATGTCCGTATATTTATTATTCTTTAAAGCAGTTCTTCTGCATAAAAGCATGGAATAGAAAAATCTAGTATGTATTAATTAAGAGTTAAATAAATAGCATTGTTGAAGCAAATATATGAGTAGTTTAGAAGCAAAGCCCTACTGTAAAAAATAAACCGTGGTTTTTACAGTATAATACTGGCAGCAGAGGTTCCAGTTTAAAACTGTAAAATGCATAGTTATAAACTGTAAAATTAGTAATTTTACATTTCATTACTATAAAGCAGCAATTTTAGTTTATTACTGCAAAATTAGCAATTTTTACAGTTTGTTACTATAAAATTAGCTGTATAATACTGTCAATACTGTAAAAACGACATCCATTTTTTACAGTGCCGTTAAGTCCATTTTTTATGAAAAATATTAAAAAAAAGATATATATCTAAGTTTAAAAGCTCCTTACAAAACAATGGCTTAAAGGCAATAGATAAAAAAAAAACTAGATCTCAATAAAAAGTGAATTTAAAGTAAGGGTTTTAAGTCAAAACCCCTTCAGATCCATACTATGCTTCCGATACTATCGATTTTGAGAAATGGCTTGAATTCTGAACGATTCATATATTAAATCACTGTAAGAAAGTTAACATAAAATTTAAAGAAATTTATTAAAACCTACTAATACAGTAAACTCTCGATTATCTGCGAGGATCTCGGGAAAGAACCAAATGAAATTAACTGATTTTTTCGAAAAAGCACGAATTAAATTTGTTTTTCTAAACATTTCTTATCCAAGAGTGCCGTGTACTTCATCCAATAAATTATTTTACTTTTGCGTTGTCGTGAGTACCACTTTTTTATAGATTTTATATGCATGAGAACCTCAAATACAAATATTTTTTATGCTGTACCTATATCGTCACTGTTTGTACATTCCACGTTTTAAGTGTAATGCAATTATTTTTAAGCAAAAGACATTTTTATCTTCTTTACCCCTTATTTTACGCGTTTTTCGGATTATCCGTGACTTATGCTACCCAATTCCGCGGATTATCGGAAGTGTACTCTAATGTTTTATTTAAAAACTGTTTTAGGTAACACTTCACCTAGTTGAATGTCAACCCCAATCTGGAACAGCAATTTTATATAAGAAAACAGATTCGATATATCTTTCAAAAAATATGTATCGTGTTTTGCTTGACAAAGAAATTATTGAGCTTCGTTGATTTTCTTGTGTGTACATAAAAAGAAATATATGAATTTGCCAGTATACAAGATGTTGTTTGACTGGATTTTTAAAAAGATAAGAGTGGTAATAGTGCTTATAAAAACACACAATATATTTAAATTATTATTATTTGGGTATTAAAGCGAAATAAAGCCGCCACACCATCTTGGAAATAAATCTGTTTTGGCCATGAGATAAAAAATACGAAACCATTTAACTCCGAGTTCGAGTAATTTGGGGTAGTGTATATCAACTTTTTTTTTCATTTAAATATATTGAAAATATCCTATTCTTGGTGATACATATTGATTATTCAGCAATCAATCACATTTTAATGGTTTAAGTAGAATAAAAAAGGATAGAAAAAATGCCAAGTTTTATTCAAAAAAATGGCTACATCTCAGGAATAAAATTTTTTTCGAGAAAAAAAAACCGTTTGGGAGTACAGAAAATTAATGCAGATTGCCTACTAAATTTCATCAAGATAAAAATGGTGCGGCAAATTTCAGACAATTTGTTGATTTTACCTGGAATGAACCTGTAGACAAATTGCACGAATCTCATGAAGAGAAAAAAAAATTCAAAGTTGTCTTGAGTTTACATACGAGTTTACATTACGTAGAATTATGTGAATAGAAACCTTTCGTTTTATTTTTTGCTGTTTGAAATTTGTTTTAGCAATATTCCTCCAGTGTCATTCAGAATTTTTCGTGACGTCCCATTTTTAATTTTGATGGAATTTAATAGGCAATCTGCATCAATATTCTGTACTCCTAAACGGTTTTATGTTTTTCTTGAAAAATATATTCTTGAGATATAGCCATTTTCTTTCTCTACGGATGAGTAAACTCTGGCATTTTTAAAATCCTTTTTCCATTTAAATCATTAAAAGGTAGTTGATTGCTCAATAATCAATGTGTAGCATCCAAAATAGGATATTTTCTATACATATAAATGAAAAAAAAAAAAACCCCACTTTTTCTAGATAAGTTGCTCTAGAGATTTTCGATGAAAGATTTCAGAAAAAATAAAAATCAATTTTACAAAAAATTTTGACGTGATTTAGAAAAATGGAGATTATTTTCGAAATCAGCACGCCAAATAATATGAAGATCAGCAAAAACTTATTTTATATTTTTCAAAAAGTTTAATTTTGCAGCATTTAATTAAAAAAATAATTTTATTAATTACAAAATATTTTTAACGAAAGAGCTTAGGGACCATATTTGTCCTACAACGGTCTTTAGAATGTTAAAAGATAAGAATTATATGAAATTTAAAATAAATTTACTTCAGATTTTTTCTTTTTACATAAATTACGAGTAAAGTAATTTGAGCACTGGCTTTAATTTCTTTCAAAAATGAATACAAATAAATTCTCATTACATATTCTATCGAGAAAAGAAAAACGTTAAAAACTCGTTTATTCATATTTCAAATTAATCAGATTAGTCAATGCTCATTTTTTCTTTTTTTTCTTTTTTTGTATTAAGACGCCGAATTTGAGCTTAAAGGCGCAAATGCAACGTGAATCTTTAAATTACTAAAAAGGACGAATCTTTAAATTGTTTAAAAAAAATTTTGTCGCCTGATATTGAGGAAGTTTTTTTTTCCTTTGTCCGTGCCGTGTTTTCTAATGAATAGAAAAATCTCTTCAAAAGCTTTTGCAGGATTAAGAAAATAATTAATCAATCCTCTTAATTTTAGTTAGAATAAATTGCATTGATTAACAGAATAAACATTTTGCATTCGTTGACATGGGTAATATTAATTTTATTTTTGAATACATTTTTACCAGCAAATTAAAAAACTATAAAAACTATAATGCAGATAAAATTTAACTAGATAAAAATATACACTTGTATTTTTAGTTGCCTACAGCAAGTAATTGAAATGACTTTGGGGTAGTATAATTCAGTGATAAGCTTCACTGGATTAGGCTCATTGCACCTTTTTTATCCACTTCAAAAAATATTTAGTTTTTAAAGATTTTATTTTTTATAATTCCCCTTATATGAGTAAATTTATGTAAACATTTATTATAACAGCTCTTTTTCTATATTTTCAAAAAAATATATTTTCATAAATAAAATTCATCAACTGCTGAAAAAAAGTTTCAATATTAATCCTGATGAATGTTCATTTAAAGGTATATAAATGTACTCTGATAATATTTTTTTTTGTTGCTTATGTCATAAACTTCTCAGAACTTTGAAATAGTTAAAAATATTTTTCATTTTATATATCTATGATTTTTTTAAAAACATATAAAAAATAAATTTCAGTGTTTTAAAGTCTAGCTTATCGACTTATTCTTTCCAAATCATCATAGAAAGAATTCTCAAAAAATGGTTGCTTGTACTCATATCTGCTCGGTAGAAATAGTAATTCGTAAATGCCCAGTTTTTAAAGAAATTTGTACCGTAAAATGGGGTGAATCGGTACTTTTTTCAGCTTTGACTGTAAAAAAAGTAGTTGAAAGATTTTTTTTTATTTGATTTTTTGGATAAAAATCAAAAGCAAACCATCTTGCTTTGCTTTTGATATTCCATGCAGAGACAAAACATTTTGAACAGTCTTTATTTATATATATAGGAATTTAGGGGTGTTCCGAATCACCCCGCTGATAGATAGATGAACACATGTTAAAATTATTATTATTTTTTTTTTCAATTTAACCTGTAATATGTCTCTCACAAACATGAGTAATAATAATAAGGAAGAATAAGAACAGATAGTTATTGTCAAAAAAAATATTATTTTCTGTACCAGTAAACATTTCTGATCTGTAAAAATTCTAAATGATTTTGAACCTATGAAAAATTAAAATTAATTTTAAGAAATGCTTTTGAGTTGAAATACAAAGCTGTAACATAAATTGAAGTCACTCATATCGTCCACAAATATGTACTTTAAAACTAGCAGTTGTAGCTTGACTTAAGTTTTTTCATAACAACTTCTGGGATGAACGCTGCATTTTCTTTAGTTTCTTGAAATCTCTGGCTTTTGGGGATTGTACTGTGAGATTTTACCACTTATTCATCATTGTCTGTGTGCTAGATTTTTGCTACATAGAGTCTGTACGACTTTCCCTCGTGTATTATAGGTAAAAAGAAGTCTCCTGGAGCAAAAATCTTTTTAAATCTGCAACTTTCTGTCATTCTAAGATCTAGTTGCTCACGAGAAGGGATAAACAGTAAGAAATCCTTGTTCTTGTGTGAACTAGAAGAATTGGGATTATAATCTTGATTTTTCAAAGTTTCCTTTAAATAAGTTTGAATTGGAACAAGAAAACCAAGTGTTCCGATACCCCCGGCATTTTTCTTTTCCTATGGCAATTTTCAGAATTCTTCATTTTTATGACACAATTTTTAAAAAAATGTAAATTCTAATGTGGTATTCTGTTGTTCAGATACATGCATAATTGAAACATACCACTCTTAGGTTTAAAATATAAGAAGGTTTGTGCCTGCATATGAAGTTTTGCAGTCTATGAAAACGTGATGTTTTCTAGCATTCCACGTGCAGCCCTTCTTATAAGCCAACAACGTTGCCAGATTGACAAAAGTTATTTTTCCTATTTCCTATGATCTTACCTTTCTATAAAAAAATTAATGACGAAAAATACCCAATAGTATATTTATAAAGAATTTCTTTGTACGGTCGGGAAGTTTTGTTCCGATTGACCCCGTTGTTCCTATACACCCCATTTTGCGGTAAATTATTATACATTTTTAGGCACTTAACAGTGCAATAGATATGAGAAATGTGTCTTTTTTGGTTTTTTAAAACTTAAAGTTGCTGTATAAAAGCTAATTGCTGCGTACAAGTATATTTAAGCTTGTGTAGGTACCTTAACCCATTTATGCCAAGTAGCCTAAAATCAGGACGCTTGTTAGTTACAACAGATAAAAACCTGTAATTGGTATATCCTTTTACTAAAGCTGTTTTTCACAAGTTAAATAGTCCTTCTTCTTGAGAAAACCAGTTAGAGCCACTAGCTGGACATCAGAGTTTATTTATTGACAGCTATTTTCAGACAAATCAGTCAAGCAACAATCCAGCATGGGTAGACACAGAAAGTAATTTTTTTTGCGAACTTATTTTTCATAAAATTAAACTATTAAAATGATTTGCTTAAAATGATCACAGATGCCTTCTGTAATGTTACTTTGCAAAAGTAAAGTCAGGTAAGGTCGTTTTTTGTTCATATATCTGCACAATATACCATAAAGAGGACGTTAAATAACTTAATAAATATGGCAAAGGCGAACTATTTTAAACCTAAAATGTATGTAAACCATTCCAAGTAAGAGTTTTAAGCAGATAAAAATTGAAAGAAAATGTTGAAAAAAACTTGGGCATAAATGGGTTAAGTTAACCCAACATTTTCCTCACTAGACAGCTTATAAACTTATGTTGCCTCTGCTTAAATGGTGTATGATAGCTTTTAAAGCCATTAGCTTAGATGGTTTTTGTAATAATCAATAATACAACTAAAGTATCTCTCATGGATTCGATGATTTCTATAATGATACCTTGAAGGGAAACGTATTGAAAAAGGAATGATAGGTGGGTATGTACAATCATTTTTCTGAATCAATATGTCTAAGTTCTCAACAAGAGTTTTAGATTTATTTGTTTATTTAAAAATTTAGTCACATCATCGCTTTAGTATTAAATAGATCTTTTTAAAGAGATGATTTATGACATTTTATTAAGTTCTTTAATAAATTATTAAATTATACTGATTTACAGAAATAATTCTTTTTTTCTAATCTACCCTTAAAAAATTCTGCCCTTTTTACTATTGAAAACAAAACATAATAGTAAATTTTCTTTTTGTGATGCTTTTAGATTGCGTTTCTAACAAAATGGTTACACTATTTTATAGAAAATAGTGATTATTGCTCCATGAGATACTCCATACTTTTTACTTTCAATTATCTAACCTGGCGAAAGTCTACATTATATAGATATAGTCGGCTGAATACTTCAAGTAGGTAACTGCAAAAAAGGAAAAAAGTAATATTCTCCTTTTGGTTAAAATTTTTTTTTCAAAAGAAGACAAAAAAAAAAAACTTCTAGTTAAATAAAATTTGTTTCGTTTGTTTAATAACACTTAAATCAAACAGTCACATTTTGAAAAAAATCTGGAAAAAAAACCCCTAAATAAATAAATAAAACAATTTTCCTTGAAGCAGTATAAAAAATGATTTGTAGTTACCTATTTGCAGTATTCATCCCACGTTATCTAAATTACTCAAATGTACGTGAATTGTAGGAACCCAGGATCATAAGGAAAGTGTAGTTCAGTAAATAGTAGTACAATTCCAGTCACTAGCGTAGAACTGACCTTAGAAGGAAGGGATAGAGCCATTATTTTGTGGAAACTACAGTATTAGGATTGGCACTAGGTGTTGTGACTAGGAGCTCTCTGGAAAGCTGACTTACAAAAATCAGCGTTCGCGGCACCCCTGTTGCAATTTATCAGGTGTAATTAACTAAAATTTTAAATCTGCATGTAATTATCACATTGAACTGATAAATCAATAAACTAGAAGAAAATGCTTTAATTACTTTAGTTGTAGTATGATAACTATTTCAGATTTTTTCTATCTAATCCAGAGTGCAAAAGGTGACATTAAAAAAAATAACTAAAAATAATAAAAGACAATCTATTTTAGAATTAAATACATGTCTATATTGTACGCTGACAATTTAGATTTTAGACTATAATTTGCATTATGACATAGATGCTTTCGCTTTATTAGTTTAATTGCAAGATTTTTTGAAAGAAAACATTTTTATTACTAATTATTTTCAACATATAATACAACGCACAATAGCACAGAATGCAACTAGTTCCAGAGTTTGATATGAGAGAAAACAATTTTTATTTGGATGATAAATAACACCGTCCGATAACATATTCATTCTGTGTGCCACAACTCCCCCATGAATGACGGATTGTTTAGATGATGATTTATCTTTTTGATGGATGATATATTTATTCCCAAGTAGCATTGTACCATATCGTTTATATATAAATGAATAGAGACCAGGCAATGATCTAAAATTTCCAATTGTAAGTCAGTTCAACTGAACACTTAGCTTATTAATAGTGCAAAAAAAGTAAATAAGCAATTAATAAAACAATAAGTAAATTAATATACTTCAAATACCTCTTTTTAACACGAGGTGATACAATTGAAAAACAAATCTAAGTACATTTGTCTGTTTTGAATTTATCAAGCTCAATTATGTGTCGGTTAATTGGCAACAAGGTTTATTTGCTGCCCATTATATTCACTAAACAAAAGTTGCTCTTTTTACCCCAGAATTTTTTACTCGTATAAATAGTTTTTGCCTTTGACAGAAAGATCCTGAAAATAAATTATGAACAAAAGCTTCACATAACACTTTTTCGATTTAAATTTATGATTTGCTAGTATCTGAAGCCGATTATGCTTTCCTTTTAGTAGTGCTTGATTGTTCTGATCAACTTCAGTAATTTTTAAATAGCACAGTACTTTCCATCAAGCAAGAAATCCTGAAAAGTCATAAGAGTTTTAGCAATTGAACTTAGTTTAATGCCAGCAGGAAGTCCACAAACATAGAATGGCCCAGGTTGAAAAGAAAAAAATAAACTAATCCACTAAGCTATAGCAGGGATAGGCAGTAACTTGTATACAAGTAACTGCCCATCCCTGCTACTAAGGCATAATTGCACGCAAATACTGAAAAACTCGTTGCATAGGCTTCTTATGCAGGGGAGCAAGAGGAGTGACTGCTCAATCACTTCCAAAAGTAAAGGGGCCTTGCCCCCTCACTTTTCACGATTAAAAAAGTGATTGATCCAGTGAATTGATCAACTTCACCAAGATAAAAGCAGAAAATACCAAAATTTTTTCATGTCATTTCACAAGAATGGATAAAAAACAATTAGCCTGATTGATTTTTGACTCCTTTTCCGCATTTTGTAGAGGTCATTTAATCAATAATATTAAAATCCAATAATATAGCCAAATTTATCAATAAATAAATGAATATAAATAAAATAAATAAAAAAACTTTCAAAGTGCTGTCTCATATCCCCCCACACACATTTCCCTTGAACCCCTCACCCCGCATTTCTCTAGACCCCCCCCCTTTTCTGGTGTACCAGCCGCCTATGACCTTTACGGTATTCAGTCATCAGCTGCGAAACTTTGGAGTCTTATGTTTGCGGACCTGTTGCTGATGTGCAGCTGAAATAGTTTTAGCTATCAGTGAAAATAGAGTCATATTCTTCCTTTTCACCTTCATCTGCTTATGATTATCACGAACTATAATTCAACCGCGACGAGATGGCCGGTGTCAATCAAATGAGTAAAACGAGTCCATTCCTTAAAATAGGTAGAATTTCTACCCATTCAGATTCCCCCATCAATTGTGAATCCCATTCCTCAATTTTCATCTGCGTATCACCCCTTCTTAAAAATGGACAATCCTGAAAAAAGATAATAAAACCTTGAAGAGACGGCAATTGTCAATCAAATGAGAAAACGAGTCCATTCCTTAAAATAGGTAAACTTGCTTATACAAAATAATCCAGAAGCTGGTTTTCACAAACTACATGTAAAATGCTAAACATTATTATTCTCATGTTAGAGAGTACGACAAGGCGTGTAGTAAACGGACAAAATTATGTTTAGTATATTTTTAAAGAGCGAAACAATGCTTGAAAGTTTGCTAAAATTCGATGTACGTAATTATAAATGGAGTCACTTTAATTATTCCTTACATTTCCTACACTCAAGTATTGATAACTCCTCGGGAAGGAACAACCATTTGGAGTTGCTGTCAGAAGCACACACACTATTTATCACGAAAAATGTTTGGTAAACAAGTTATTGTAAATATAGAAAAAAAAATCATGATAATATTTAGTGTTGACAGATATAGTACTGGATAAAATGTGCACGCGTAATATAAATAACATGAATCAAAATATCAGAATAAATTCAATTTCACGGCAAAATAGTTTCAGAAGAATTATCCATGAATGAAATAAATACGAAGAACATATTAAATCAATTAATTTTCACGGTTGAGTAAGCAAAAAAAAGAACCACAGATAACGTAAATTAAAATGCCAAATTAAAATCAATCAGTTTTCCCGAATGAATAGCAAGAAAAACCAAGTATGAGACAAAAGAAATCAAAAAGCTGGATTAGAACTAATTAATTTTCTCCCTTTAATTTCCAAAAAAAACTGTGTATAAAAACGGAAAGAAATACAAATTAGAATTTAATAAGACATATATTAATCCCGTCGGCTATTTCTGCACGTTTTAGTCAAAACACAAAAATAATTAAAGTTCAGTTATTTATTATACATCATTTCAAAAATATTTTAATGCACTTTTACTTTTTTATTTGTCTTCTTTTTTCTGATTGGACAGTTCCTAATTATTCTTTTCTTTATCATTGGAATATTTATACTCATTTGTTTTCTTAAATAATTTGGTCCGGAGTTTAATTTACTAATTTAGCTTTTTACTTACCGAAATTCAGCATTAAGTACCGTATTTTCAAAAAGGTAAATCACTAGTTTCATTTTTTAAAAATATGCTCTTTCGTTACCATGCAAGTTTTGAGTATGTTTGGATCTTGAGCCCTTTTTTTTTAAATGTAGCTTGTAGTCTGTCATTAAAATATCAAGTGTTTTTTTCAAAAATCAACATCATAGTGTAATCAAATTAACTTACAGAACGGCATATAAAGCAACGAGCTGTGTTTACGTAGAGTTCATTCAAATAGAAGTATATCATTGGAATGTGGGGCCCTGTTCTAGAAAAAAATGGTTATGTGGAGACGGTTTGAGGGAGGTTTTATGATATGAATGCGAAGCGAAATGGAGAGAAGCTTACCACGTAATGCTGTAAAGCAACTTGTGGAAATTTTACGCACATACGCACTATGAGTAAAATGATATATTAACTGCATATTAAAGGAAGAAGTGAAGTAAGGATTTTCATTTATTTTTTAGGTTGCCAAAGTAGAACAAACCCTGTTCGTAGCAATGCTGATATGCCGAAACTTTAGCGTCGTAAAAAATTAGTTTCGATGATACAACGTCTTTGAAAAGTCTTTTTTAAGTGCTAAAGGAATAATTGGTCATAAATATTCAACACATTATGCAGGTCTTTTATTGCACCAATTTATCGAAGACACATAAAATTCCAGAGCTACTAAGCTCCCCATACCTGTTTATTTCCTTTATGCTAAACTTGTAAACGATCTCTCAAAAAAGATCTTAGAATAGCAAATTTTCTTTAAAACGCTCGCGATTTCTCCGAAAGAATGATAATGCTCTGAGAGCATTTATCGATCTTAGAGATTCCATAAATCATTCTATTTGGCATAAACTGAGATTAATGAGCTTAAACTTAAAAGGATTAAGTAGCATAAGCCAGTTATAATATTAGAAGTTACTGTTCAAATTCCCATTGAGAGTTTTATCCATTGTTTTGGAAAATACTTTAATATGCAATGTGTTGTAAGTAATGGTTAAGGCTAAATATTCTTAAAATACAAAATTTTAAGAATAATGCATTTAGAAGCATAGAAATATTAATAAAAAGTAAAATTAATCATTTAATTTGAGCTATATTTTCTATGAAAACCATATTTTCTGTATACGCGATATACTCTATAAGTTCAAAAAAATTGCAATTTATTACTGTTCATTTTACAGTTTTAAACTGGAACCTCTGCTGCCAGTATTATAATGTTGTGTTTACAGTATAATACAGCTATTTTTATGGTGATAAACTAAAATTGCTAATTTTACAGTTTATTACTGTGCATTTTAGTTTTAAACTGGAACCTCTGTTCACAGTATTATACTAAAATAGCAGTTTATTTTTGCAGTGTACTTAAAAATAACCTGTAAAAAAGTAATCATTTCCGGTGGGTTCTCAAGCACTCTACTCACTCAACATTGTGTGTGCATCACCTTTTTTTTGACCACTATACAACAAAAAACTGAATAAATTGGGTTGCATCTAAAATGACATCGACAGATAATTTGCTCTAAAACCCAACTGATTTTTACAGACTCGGAATTAAAAATTTGCACCTTAGATGGCAAAAAACTAACGAGGGTAATTACATCATTAATTAGAAATAAAAACTTGCTGTAATGTATTTCTTTGGAGAAAAAAAGACATAACTTAACGGTCTCTCTAGTACTATTCAACTATAATATTAAAAAAAGCATGTATAAAATTTAATCAAACGGAATTTAATGTTCAGTTATTTGCTTTTCAATTTATTTCTTCCGCTAGGAAATTAGTACACCGTGAAATTTTTAACGAGAGAAGAAACCCGAAACTTGTGAAGACACAAAACTTTTCCTCCTAATTATGCGAATAAAATTTCCCTGCCTGGAGTTTTGCTGATCGATGGACTAAAAAATTACATTTCATGCTATTTAAAAGAATGTATTTTTCTGCCTGAATCTTTCTGAGAGAAATGATTATCATAATTATGATGTTTTTTTCATTTCAAAATTTTTACAACAAATAATTTTTAGAAATAAGAAGTAAGAAATTTCATCAGTAATTCTATGCGGAGATTTGCCAGGGAAGCGTTAGACTGTTGATAATAAGAGAGTGAAAAAAGTGCTGTTATTCAATTGGTGATGATGCTTAATGCCGTCGTTTAAATTATTTTCAACTCATTATACATTATGAAAAAACGTTGGATGTTTTTAAGTCAGTTTAGTGCCCCATGCGTTTTTGGTTTATATTTTCTTAATTTTCAACTTTAAAACACTAAGAAAAGCAAAAACACAGTAGTGCTTAAAAATAAAATAAGTAATACAGCGTGAAAAAACCACAAATGCGCAAGAAAACTCAGACGGGTGTTTCAGTGTTACAAGGTATGCCTTTTTCGATGCACAAAATAAGAGCTTATGGATCAGGCCCGTCATTTAGGGGGCAGGGGGGTGGGTCAATTGCCCCCCCCCTGGCTTTGAGAAATCAATGTATTTACGTATAAGTGGGCGTGGTTTTTGATGTTTTCCAATGAAATTACATTGTGTTTGGATTCTTTGCCCCCCCCCCCTGGAAAACTTGAAATGACGTCCCTGTTATGGATGTAATAACATTCGTAAAAAGCATTTGTCGGACATCTTTGCACCCATAAGCTCATTTTTGTGCATTGAAAAAGGCGTTCCTCGTGACGCCGAAAGACGTGAATGCGCAGCGCATTCCTGCACATTTGCGCTTTTTTAACGTTGTATTATGTGCTTTTATTCGCAACATGATTTTCTTCATGATGTATTAAAAAAAAAGAAAAAGAAATATCTTAACTGCTAACTTTACATTACATAAAAATCTCTAGTTGCGTTTAAGCTTAACATGAGCCGCACATAAAATATTTATGAGCACATTTATTTTCCAGTGTCATGTTATTTTTTATAACTTTATTTTCTGCCGCTCTCCGACTTTTGCGGTCCCAGGCTGATTTCTTGTTTGTCTAGTCAGAAATCCCGCGCTGCCACAGAAGGTAAATATTTTACTTGAAAAAAGAGGAAAGTCAAATCTTTGTTGATTTTTTTTTCAGTCTAGCCTTCAATCAGAAAAGTCGTATTTTAACAAAAAGATTCAAACATTCTGCAAAATAGTTGTTCCTTCTCTTCATATTTTTGATAAGTGAACTATTAAACATTACGATGAAGGGAATTTGACTTATCTTATTCATGATAATATAACAATAGGGTAAGTGATCATTTAAGGCTAGATTGGACTTTTTAAATTTGTGTAAAAATGTTGCAGTTCTAGTTCATTGAAAAAACCATTTCTAACTGTGTTAGAGCTAAGAAATTACACTTTTATAGTTGTAATATTTTCATTAATTTTTATTTGTGATTTGCATATGAGTTTTGAATAAATTGGAATACACTGGTTCATCTAGTTATAGTCTCACATGTTTAGGTATTGTCACTTAATGATGTTCAGTTAAATTTGCAGAGGTTTTTTGAAGATCAGGAATTCGCATAGAGAGGTTTTTGTTGAACTAATGGGGGTAAAAACATCCCCCAAGAGGGATGTTTCCTTACATAAATCCAGTTTACGTTGGTTTCTTGCCCAATTTGGCACAGAGGTTCTTTGATGCACAGAAATTCAAATACGGGCTTTTCGGCCCCTTGGGTTAGGGGGAATAAATCCCACTCGGGGGGAAGGGGGGGGGTTGCCAGAAAATCTATGAAACAGAATGTTTACGTTTAATAATAATAGACTGAGTTTTTGAAATTTGTAAGAAAATCCAAAGAGAATTATATTTTGAGTCAAAAAACTGCTCCTTTTACATGTTGTACTATGTACAATGCCTGATTATCAGCGGAATAGAGTGGCATGGTAGTCGTGGATAATCCGGAAAATGTAGGAAAAAAAAAAGATTCTAGAATATGCAATATCTAAAAAAAAAAATTCCACAGCACAACGCATATTTAAATTATCGCTAAAAATGATAACATTAAATGTAAAAGATATCTTTAAAGGCTAGAAACAACTAATAAAGCATTTGCATTTTTCTGAAATCAGTAGTACATCGCCTTTGAAAAAAAAAAAGAAAATAAAAGTGAAGTACCCGCGGATAATCCGAACCGTAAATAATCGGGAGTTTACTGTCATTTGTATTCATTTTGAAATGAATGATAAAATAAATCAATAAAAAGTAATCACAGACTTTATTTTCTGACGCCTATTGAGAATTGCTTCTGTTTACTTTATTACATAAAAATTAACTTTAACTATACTTAGAAAAAATAAATTAATAATGTGAAACATATCTTCTATTTTAAGCACTGAAACAATTTTTATTATCGTTTTGAGAAGTAGCTGAACAAATGCCTTTATAAAACCGGAAAAGATAATAAACTTCGTGAAAAGTCATAAACATTTTATAAGCCATACAAGTTGAAACGATTCGAAAGCTATTACGATACAAATCTATTATGCATTGTAACCATTTTCAAGTTAATTATTTTTTTCGTCTGTTCATAGACGTAATATTGACACAGTTCAGATATATTAAGATGTTTAATAAATTGCACAATGCGCATAATTTTTGAAGAGTAAGTACACGAAATAGAGAGAAACAGCTGTTCATTAATTGATTACAGCAACGTTCCTTAAAAGTGTATTCCGCGAAGAACTTCTAAAATGAATATGACAAGTTTGTGTGAATAAACAACTTGTGCAAGTACATAACTTTCTATATTTTCTGTTCGATAATTGAAGGGCTTGGGAGATGAAGGGGTTATGTGACAAAACCGAAATTGCGAGTAATTAAAGTTCAAAGTTTTATTGTTGCAGTTGTTGCAGCTTTTTTGTTTTCTGGTTTTGTCGTTAGTGTGAGTATGGAATTGGTCTAATGACATCCACCTTTTGATGTATCAAGTTTTATTTGCTTACCTGTATCTATTGCTTACCATTGTCCAGAGTGTTCATTTTTAAAATGTAACATAGCCCCTTCATCCTCCAAGCCCTTCAATTTCTGTAAAGCTGTGCATCGTAGCCGTGACGGCTAATGCGTTCATGTAACGATTTGTAACGATTTGAGCACTAATGCTAAAAAAGAGAATTTTTTAGCATTAGTGCTCAAATAACACTTATTTAGTCTGCCTTGTTTGGTTTCCTTCGAGATTAAAAAAAATGGTTCGGTAGAATCCTTTAAGTTTCTTTGTATTAACTAGTATAGTGTTCTTGAAAATGTTATTTTTGTTTGCTTTTTCCCATTCATGGATTTTACAATGAAAATATTGCGGGTACAACAAGAAGTTAACGTTGTCAGTATGTATTTGATGCTTAGCAGTCTCAAAGTTTTCGAAAGATCTTTGAATTAAAAATTTTACCAAAAGTTATAAACTTGTAGAAAAACTAGTAAGGGGTAGTTAACTTTTACTCATGTGAAAAATTTATCAACTATTGCTGTGTAGTTTCAGATACTACAGATATGTTAACAAAATTTTGTTTCGTACAGAATTTTTTTTAAAAATAACACATAACTTGTTTGCTTCAAACTTGAAAACAACATTTTACAAACAAATTTACTTTTCATTTCCATTAAAATTTCCTGCATGAATGCAAACACCTACTAAACAGTGAAAAGCCTTTTGTATAATTTTACTTTAAGCAAAAGAAGCTTGCAAGCTTGAAAGTTTTAAAATTGATTTTTATTCACATCATTTTCCTTAAAACCTCATTTTTTGAAGAAAATATTAGCTTTAGCGGAAAATTAGTATTGAAAACAGTTACTACGTGCAGATAATTTAGTTTGACTGTTAGATTTCTTATTAAGTATGATGTCAAATGAGATTCATTGTTATTAAACAGAACACCTCAAAAAAAAAAAAATAATAATAAAAAAACATTCTAATATCTCACTACTCTAACCAATGCAAAAATAATGATTTTTACAACTTGAATAAGTCAACAGTCAGATAGCACACAACAATTTAAAACCCTAATTCTTTACAAATAATACAGATCGTATAAACCCACACTTTACTAAAACTATTACATACTAATGTAAACTTTCAAGGTGATTTCTAACATTTCCAACAATTTGCCTAACTTCTTAACGTAGAATAAACACAGCTTCTAAATAATGTAACTTGCCGGTATCCGACTTGATTAAAGCGTCCTCTGACATTTACTTGAATTTTAAAAGGGCATTTCTAAACAACTTGTTAGCTTTAAAATACGGAGAAAAGTTGAAGTTAGAAACTGAAAAATATAGCAAAAAAAAGTCGTGCTTGTTAAATTGAAAAAAAAAAAAAAAAAGCAAAACAGTAACATTTCTTATAAATTTGGGAATATTATTTATAAGAATGTAAGATAAATCGTTTTTGTTTTTTTTTTCCAATTGGGTATGAACTTTTCGTGTTTTCTTTTAGGGGAAATGAACGAAAAAAAAATGTATCTTAGAACTGCATTTTCTCTATTTCCCTCATAAAGTAACAAAACTACAATTGCTAGAATTTCTGGCCATTAAAGTTTTTTTTTGGAAAACCTTTAAAATTTTTTAATAGTTTCAATGTGGCTTATTTCTTTATAAAAGGGAAGTTTGATGACATCCAATACTTTTTTCGAATAAAAATGTTAATACATATTTAGGACACACTTTAGTTATTTCCTAACAATTCCCGGTAAAATTATATAAAAACGTTTGTTTAAACTCGACATGTTTCTAGCCAATTTTTTTATGTCCGTAAAAGTTTAAAATTACGTAATTGTGATAGCAATAAGAATCAGAAAGAAGAAAAGATAAAACTACTTTAATCGACAAAACATGCTACAATCTTTGTGAAATATCAATATTATGAGAATTTACATTGTTTTTCTCTCTATAAAAAGTAATGTTTTTTTTTTTTTGCTATACGTATTAATGAATGAAACATGATGTGTGTGCTTGAATAAAACAATAGATAACTAATCTAAAAATTTTATGGATTACAAATTCGTTTGTGTAGTGTGGATTTTATATTAACAAGTAGCTTCTAATGTTAAATGTAATTCAAATAGAAATTTAAATCCGATTCGCAGGATTATTCCGACTACAAGCCGTTTTTTGAATGAGATCAGTTTCACGCACAATGCATCAGCTGCACATTTACTGGAAGCAGGTTTGTTTCTCATGATGCGAGTAATATTGTAAGATATTGCTCATCAGTTGCCTTCATAATAGGTGAAGCTATTAATGTGCCACACAACGATGGGTGTCAGACATCATTAATTTCTATGATCTAAGAGAAAGACTAAGGGTCCATCTCAGGAAGTGAAGTTAAGATTTCCAGCGGAATTTCTGTAGATCCTTCAAAGTAATTGCAAATCAGATTAAATTTGCTTTTCATTATAATGTATATATATATATATATATATATATATATATATATATACATACACACACACACATACAGTGAAATCCGGTTAGTTGAATCAGTGGTTTTTGATTTAACCTCTTTAATGAATCAAATAGTCAAAAACAGAAAAAAAAAATCCAGCTTTGACTTAATCGCTTTGTTGAATATAAACTGTTTAGAACAAACGTGATTCATAAAAGTGGCGGCCACTGTGTATATATATATATATATATATATATATATATATATATATAGAAAATGCTAGTCAAGTGATATTGCTACTTTGCCTATAAATAGAAGAGGCAGGAGGGGAGTCTAACTTGCGCATGTAAATTCAATTTTAGCCCCTGAAGATATAAGGGTTTACCGATTCTGTGCGATAAATATTTTTGTAAAAAGTTCCACTGGAGTTACTTCTACTTCAAATAATTTGCTTCTTTTCCACTGAAAGTCTTGTTTTCATTAAAATGTGGGCTCCTTTAGGAGGCTTTCTAATATATGTGAATACTCAATTTTTCTCAAAAATATTTTTTGATCTGCAATTAAGTTTTATAAACAGTAATTTCACCGTCACGTGCGAGACAAATTGGACGAATCTCTTTTCATTATGTACACATAAATATCATTTAAAACTGAAAGTTGAAAATTTGCTGAATTAGTAAAATTTTTGTACCGGATAAGATTTTTGAAGCAAAAAATTTCTTTCGACTATTTTTTTTTCAAACTATAGTTTTAAGAAAGAAGTTCATCTTATTTTCAGGAAACATTTTTTGTCACCAGTTTTACATTTCTCAATTCTAGCAAAATATCCTCCAAACCGATTGCTTCAATTTTTTTTTAAATGTATGCATCGTCTTTCTACTAATATATTTTTTTATGTTCGTTAAAAAAAAGAAAGTGAAGCATTCATAAGAAAACTAAACATTTTGTCCTGCGTGTGACAGCTGTCTATTAAAAAAAAATTAAAATGTGATAAACAAAAATCTTTTTTCTTAGAAGCCACACATGCATGTATGGTTTCATAAGTGAAAACAATAGTACACGCTATGAAATGAAATATAGAGCTGTCTCTAACAGAACAAAATATCTTCGTTTCCGTGGAGTGGCAATAAAGTAGATTCTTCTTAGTGATTGCTTTCAAGTTTTCAGCAAACATGTTCCAAGTAGTCATGTAGTTAACTTTCTACGCGAAGAAATTCAACAACGAATATTTAAGAAGCGTGCTGACTTTAATTTGATCTTCTTATCCAGTTTTACAGTCGCGTAATTATTCACTTTTAGTTTGAGAAAAGTGTTCGATAACACTGGTCAACAGTGGTTTTGTTGCCGAAGATTTTGGAGGTGATTTCTTATGAATTTGACGCCCTGAATTCAAATATGCTATTAGTTTTTGCCTATCAGCTCGAATTTTTAAGATATTGACATTTTAATGAATTGTACATAACTATTTGAAAAAAAACCATGGTTTTAAAAAAACAAATTAAACAATTAATTTTTATAATATTACACTGATATTATTTATTATGTACAAAAGAAAACAGAAAAAGTCATCATTTAAACCAGTTACTCACTGAACAATTCGGAAACTTCTTTTGCGTGACATTCTTGAGCGTATTTTAGAACAATTCCGCGTTTTAAAATTCAGCAGTAATTTGCCATCAAGTGAGTATCCCATCTTCCTCGATAGCGATCCCCCATGCATTTTATATCTTGGTGAAATCTTTCACCATACTAATGTCTCCTAAATTATCAGGAAAACGGTCTAAGTGGTTGTGTAAATAGTGCACCTTTCTGCTCATGTTACTCCCAAGTGATCTGAAATTATTCAGCATCTCCATTGACTAATTCAACATAGTTTTCAGCTTTATGTTTACCCAGAAAATTTTGGACAACTGAAACAAATGAATTCCAGGCTTTTTGTTTAATCTCAGTCATTGAATTTATGAAGCCAGGGTCTTTAATCAGCTGTCTTATTTGTGGACCATCAAATATTCCTGCTTTAATTTTTTCCATACTCAGCTGAGGCATTTTTACTCATATATATGCAAAACATGATTCATTCTTATCAAGAGCCTTTACAAACTGCTTCATTAGACCCAGCTTGATATGCAGTGGTGGAAAGATGATTTTCTCTCTTGGAACTAAAGGATCATTGATGATATTCTTTTGCTGAACATCCCTGTTGGCTGTCCTAGGCCACTCTTTTCTAACCCAGTGTTGCGTTTTGTCTCTGCTATCCCAGATGCACAAGAAACAAGAACAACCAAGGTCGACCAGTCAGTTAGGGGAGAGTGGTAATGAATGGGCCACTTTTTGGTTTTGAATTTTTGTAATTTTTTCTAACACTTTGTTTTAACTCTAAATTGGTGTTTTAGTTACTTTACTTATCTGGCTATCTAAAAAAGTCATAAAAGTTGGATTAGCACCTGTCTATAATGAATTATAATAGAAAATAAAAATTTTGAAATTTGGCCCATTCAACCCCACCTATGGGGTTGAATGGGCCATCGAAGGTAATGAATGGGCCACTAAATGAATTCAATGAAAACATGTGGATTTAATCTTTTATTTGCTGAATATGACAAAATAAATGTGGCACTTGACATGATGATACAAAATCATACTGATTTAAAATTATATAAACATCAAAATTGATGCAATTAAAATAAAACTGATGCATACCAATTGTAGCAGAAAAATGACTAAATAATGAGATTGTAAGAAATAAATAACATCAAATATATATAAAAAAATAACAGATAATACACACTATGATTTAACAAAATTTATATATTTCAAAAATAATATTAAAAATCACTTTCAAAAACTTCATCTTCATTTTCAAACTTGTCAAAATTCAAAATTTTTTTTTTAATTTACTAGACTTTGGGAATAAGAAATATCTAACTTAAGTTACCAAGAAAGAAAATGAAATTGTACTGTGAGGAATATAATATGAAGGAGAGAGGGGGCTTTTTCAAGCCACGCACTGCGACCAGAGGTCTATTGTACTATAGGAATATAATATAGATCTGCAAATTATATTTAGAAGTTACTACAAACCTATTTTGACGACAGTAATCTTAATCTATCTATGACAGTCAGTTGTGTTTCATATTAATGCGAAAATCCAAAGAAAAGGAAGAAAAACAATATTTAGGTGGCCCATTCATTACCATGACATAGTGGCCCATTCAGCCCCACCTATACTTTTGGAATACATTTAGGTTTTTTGAGTACATTGAATTTAGATAACATCAAAATACATCTTAAGATTAGTTTATAGATATGGAAAGACTAGCTTATACATATGTATGCAGTGAAATACTTGGTACATTTTAGCTAGGAAATGTTTTACTAAAAAGGGAAAAACTTACTTTTCAGTCAGATTCTTGACCATGCCACTCTAGTTTGAAAATGGCTCAGCGCAAACGAATGAAAATTGGATGAGTTTAGTAGAACAAATAGCTACATCTATTGGTGGCATCAAAAAAAAAAAATTCATGCAAATACTTTTTCATATTTTGTTAGTGGCCCATTCATCACCATGGCCCATTCATTACCACTCTCCCCTATATATATTATATTGTTAGTCTTTTTTTTTTTTTTAAATAAACTAAGGTTATTACACGGCGTTTCCCAGGTGCTTATTAATACAACATAGTGGTTTAAATAGTGTTGAATGCAAATAATTGTTTTGTTGTAGTTGTTTTTAACTTATTTCATGCTAAAATGAAAAAGGTGAGCCTTGAATTGATAATTCATTGTTAATCGTAATCTTTGTCGGAAAATACTCATATTTAAATGTGTTAAGTGTTTTCAATTTGTGTTCTTAAAAACTCTATTACTCAATCTATTCAAAATTGAAAAAAATGGCCATTTTGAGACGAAAAATTTGAATTTTGAGCTTTTTGGAGTTTTTAAAAGTTTAAAAACCTCGTCTATGTGAATTCTAGTGCACCAAGGAACCTCTGTGCCAAGTTTGATGAAAATCCGACGAAAACTGTAGATTTGTTTAAGGAACAATAAAATATACATATCTTCATTTTTATACATATAGATAAATTAAAATAATAATTATTTTTTTAATAATAATTAGTTATTTCATAAATATTATTATTTTAAATTTAATTGGTTTCAAAATAAGACAGACAATAAGGAAAATATACAAGAATATGTCCCTGTATAAATTTTACAACACTCATACTTGAGCGCATTACATAGAAAAAAGCATTGATAGAAAAGTGAATTTATCTAAAAATCTAGAGCTGATACAGAAAAACTGCTTGCATATTCAGATTCAGCAATAAAAATATAGTTAAAATCTGCTCAAAAATCCTAGGCACCAAAAAAAAAAATTTTTTTGTAGGCCTGTGTAATAGGCCTTACGCGAAAAGAACCTACTTGTTGGCCACTGAGAAATTTAAACTACCCCTTGTCTAGTATAAAATATTTATGTAGTAGGGAAGTTTCAACCTATTAAATATTCCTACTTTGACTACTACATATTGTTAAGACGCTTACAAAACACAAAAAATTCATCTTTCAGTTTAAATGAAAATTTAAAAAAACCCATGTACAAAAAAAAAAAAAAAAAAAAACACGCCTTAAAAATGAAACCAGTGACGTCAGATAGCCCGTAATTTTCCTTTTACTCACAAAAATTGTATTACAGCTATACTGTCGTTTCATTGCGGAGTAAAATTTCCTCCCGTTATCAATTAGTTTAAGTCTATTCAATCACTGTGGAGATTGGATTCGTCAATGGATAATCCAATAACATGCCACGAGTGTCAGCGTTGATTGTTTTAAGCTTTTTGCGGCGAAAACATCATACAAATTTTTAGCGAGGCATTACTTCGCGATTTCTACCTTTGTCTAGCAGCATTGTTGCCAGACGTCCCGGATTTCAAGGGACTGTCCCGTTCTTTAAAAAAACTGTCCTGCGCTCTGGGGAGCCTTAATACGGGACGGCTAAAGTCCCGTAATCTTGCTGGGAGTAACATTTTACAAAACGAAACATTATTTCGAGAAAAAAAATAATAAGTGAAACAAAAAGTGTGAAATAGAGTGATAAGAAAATTGATTGAATCATAATATTTTTCTGTTCTGAAGTGTAATCATTTGTAATCAGCTACAGCAGAAATCATTGTGACAATGTGTTTAACAAAGATGTAGTTTATTGTAAAAGTGGTGTAGATATTTGTAAATTATTTTATTGACCCTTATTTTAGGAAAAAAGGGGTCATTAGCAGAGACATACGAACTTTCACAATATTTAGTGCTAAAACTTTCCCATTAATATTAATGAAGTAAAAGAACTATGTAATGGTAACAAATAAAGTTTCTATTCATGCGTTCATTGTATATTGCTTTTTCTTCATGAATACATTTGTGAGACAAGCTTGATGTTAAAGTCAAAGATGTAAAAAATCGACTTTTAGACCTCATCTCCCCCCCCTCCCCGAAGCCTGTCCTGTAATTACAGTTCTTAAGGTAATAGTCTGGTAACTTATGCCTATTTTCACGGCTTTTTTGGAGGGTGGTTTTTTATAGGAAAATAAAAATGAATCTTCTTGAATATTAAGAGTGTTTTTATTTACATATTGAAGATATAAAAAATTATTTATTTGAAAAAATTTAATAGTTTTTTACTATTATTATTGCCCCTCAAAGTTGGAACCTCAAAAAAAAAATAAAAAAAAAAAAATGCGCGTGGGTGGCCCGGGTGATTTTGGCTCTTGATGTTATCTGAAATCAAATATTCTTGATGATTCTTAATCTATAGATATGTCATTTTGGTCGGAACTACTGAAGTTAAATTTCAAGAGTAAATAATAAAATGGCGGACTTTGAAAAAAAATATCCTTTTATTTTAGCAAAGAAAGGGTTGTAAAATAAAAAGTTAGGGGTGAAAAAAATTCTCGTTAGTTCCGACGAGAACTATGAGTGTGTAGAACAGCCTGTTAAAATTTGAAAGCAATCGGTTCAGTAGAAAAAAAGTTAGGACCCGGGCCGACCAGAAAAACAATGTTTTGAGAAAAACGCGTTTAAAGTTTAACAACAAACTCCGAGGCGCTCTAGGAAACTCATTATAACTCCCGAAATATTTCGAATTTCTGTGTCTGAAATTTTTACAGTATATTCTTAAGACATTGTACTTTCAAATTAAGCAAAAAAAAAAAAAAATTCGATTTTTTGAATCCAAGTTACCAGACTACTATGTTAAAGGTTAGACTCTGAGGCGCTCTAGGACACTCGTTCTAACTCCCGAAATATTTCGAATTTCTGTCCGAAATTTTCACAGTATATTCTCAAGACATTGTACTTTCAAGTTAAGCAAAAAAAAAAAAAAAGGAGAACCGGTTGAACAATCGGGCAGATTAGCAGTTTCTCGCTCCAGCCTTGGCACTATGGCAAAAAATCCATGAGCCATCTGACATCACCCTAGCTTAAACTTTAAAAATCTTTAAAGAAAAAAAAAAGTCATATCGGATTTTTTGTTCATCGATGGTGATCATGTATGCTTTCCTATCATGTAACAATAAAATTAAAAAATAGAAAACTTCCTTATAATTCAGAGACCAGTTACATTTAACCCCCCCCCCCTCGCAAACAAAGAAACATCGCTGTATTTTAAGTGAGCCTCAATACTTCGTGAAATAATGTTTTAAAGAAACACAACTTAGAGAAGTCGATTTTCTCAAGCTATTTTTAAGTGCTGTTTCTAATAGCTTCAGAAAGGAATACATAGAATAAGTGTGGCACTATAAAAAGGAGCAAGGATTTAATGACCCTACACTAGTATTGATATTAAAATAAAAATAAGTATTAAATCGTTCAGCACTGCAGGATAAAGCAAATATTCCAAGCATATTCCTAACTTTTTTTTGCACGATATTGGTTATCTCGATTTAATAGCATTTGAGGAAAACATTTAAAAAATAAAACTTCTAACCCGTTTTCATTGACCTAAAAGCCGGTTCGTTGCTGAAAAAAACCCTTATTCTTTCGTATTTTAAGAAAATTAATTTATCCTACAGACACATATTAAAGATCATTTTTTGAGAATAATATAGTCTACATAATCATACGAAATATGAATGATTGTAAAACCTTAGAGAACTATTCACAGACTGATAATTGATAAAATTCGCAAGAACTTAATTATGTATATTTTACAAAATCGTTGTAGTGAATAGCTTTTTAAATGACTTTGCAATAAATTACTGGGCTTTCAGACTCGAAAACCAAAGAAAGTCATTATGTTGATGCTTTGCTTCAAAAAATAAAATAAAAAATGTTTAAAAAAAATGATATATGATTGAAAATATTTCAACTACTAATAAATCCTTTATGTCTTATTGTTCAAACAATAGCAACTTTGTTCTCCGCTCTATCCAGCACATTTAAGCCTGCGAAAAGGAAGTCATTTCAGATTTATCGATCTTTCCTTTATATGCTTGGTTTTAATAGTCTTTGAAACAACATTTCCATTTTAAAACCATATTAAGCGATTTTTCATTAATGTTCAGCAATCGTTACTTTGGCAGATAATGTCACGGATTGTCTATCGAAATTGATTGCGCGTTTTTTGCCATCGATCTTTTCGGTGCAGGTAAGAGCACTAGAAATTTAAAACAAATACAACAGACACTCAGATTCTTGTTTTTTATTTTCACATTAATGTAGTACCGTCGAGAACTAAAGCAAGGACTACAGTTCCTCTAATAAGACTCAGTGGCACGGTTAGTATGGGGTGGTGCCATAGATCTTATTTTTGGTGATACCCCATGTGTATGGTTAAATCAAAAAAAAAAAAGAGAGAGAAAACTAAGCGTGAACTGTAGACTTAACACCCTGATCAATTTTCTTAACGAAGTCGCTTAAAAATATGTGTACTTTTCGTGCATAAAATCTTTTGTGTATTAAATTTACATAAATTATGTCGGCAATAATGTTTAGTATGATAAAGCTTCCCAAGTAGCACATTTCGTTTTTTAAAGGTTGTAAAATGGTTATTTACGTTGTAACAACCGCTTAAAAACGTTTATAAAACGTTTAAAGGCTATTTGTGCTACCTGGGTTATTACAAGGTTCAAGCAAATGTTTTAATTTACACTCTTTACACCAGATTCAAGTTTTGTTACGATTTTGGTTTCTAATTTTTTGAGCAACAAACAACTAACTTTCTGCGAAATCCTTTCTTTATTAAATCAGTAGGTAATAAGCTTGAAAAATGGACAAGCGGTCAGTGTAAATGCTTAAGAAAATGCATTACCAGCATTTAACCGATGAATAGTGGAATCATGTTTCTAAATGACGTCATGCGCATGGAAATTGTGGAATGAGCAAATTTTGTTTCTTCAACTTTTCCAGTTGAAACTGCGGGGTATGCAGCGAGAAAGTTAACGCAACATATTTAAATAAACGTTTTAAAAATTAATACATTATGCATTGTCGAACTGTATCAACCATCATAATATTAAGAAGCAACTGTCTAAAGAAGCAGTGGAAATAAACAACTACTGGTCAATGAACAAAAGTCAATACAAGCAGTTATGTATTCACTGATTTCGATTTAAAAGATATATTAAATAAAAATTTAGATAAGCTTAGAAATTTTAGGCATTCTGAGCACCCGCAACTCTGAGGGTTCTCAGTAGTGAGGATCAATATCCTCAAATTCTTCAAATAGTCTATAATTATCTGAAATCCTCCTAATATCCTCGTTAATATTATAAATCTCCAGTAATTTTTTGGAGTTTTGAGCACTCCCCATTGCTGATGCGTCTAATACTTAGAGATTTAGACGATTAAAACCTAGAGAAAATTTTGTATTCCTTTCTTTTTACAATATATTAAGTTCTGAATTATCGATGATTTTTGCTGTTAAAAACATGATTATTTTTTTGAAAAGAAAAGCACTGATCAGTTGAAAATGTAGTACAGCAAAAAAAAAAGAATTATAAAAAAATTAACATTTGCGCTATGTTTCATTTAAAGATTTTTTAACGAGATTATACGGGGTGCTGAAAAGTTCGTGGCTTTCTTGTTGAAAATTGAAAATTGAAAAAAAAAAAAAAATACGATACGAAAGCTGGTTATCATGTAATATTACTGTAAAAATGTAAGTAGAATCCCACTCTATTTCTAATTTGAAGTAGAAGATCATGGCAGAGGCTTAAGGAAGTTTCACGACTGTGCAGCTGATGAGCGTTATGAAGTTTTTGTTTTTCCAAAGAAAGAACAGTCCTGTTCTCACCTAGTGTCTGTGACATTTCAGTGTGAATGTCCTTTGTGGAGAAAGTAAATTTTTGCTTGCATAATTTGAAGTGCTTCATTTTCGAAGTATTTTTCTTGTCATAGAATTCATAGTATTAGGCGTCTATTACGACCTTGAGTATTGGCACAAAAATTTAATAAAGTCATTTATGGAGTTGAAAACCTTTAATGTGTGATTAAATTACCTATGCATTCGTAAACTAAAAAAGAAAAGAAAAAAAGATTTTCACGTTTTGTTTCTGGATCTTTTTCTGCTGGAAGCGACTTTGAATGAACAGAAACTTTTTATCCTCTTTACTTACGGAACTCTTGCAGTTTGTAAAATTCGCGGAGAGAATTGTACATGCACACGATCATTAACCCTTAACTGGTGAGATTTGACCTTTCGCGCACTAAAGTCTTCTAATATTTACATCTATGGCTTAATGCGTATGTCACTTACGGTACTGTTGCAGTCGTTCTTATTTAAACCTAGGAGGAAAAGGGCACAGTTTCAGGTTCGTGCAATTAGACACAGAAGCATCCATCAGCTATGGTTTATGCCCAACCTTTTTCTATCCAAAAACGACAAATTTTATTAAAATTGTTCTCTGTGGCCAGAAGACATATAAAACTTAAGGAAAATATGGAAACGGAAAAGGTTAAACACGAAAAATTGTTATCATTACTGGATGCTTCTTTTATTAACTACTTCAGTTTTTCATGTACCAATTTCTCAATATTTGGCTCCAAATTTGTACCAATGTCATTAATCGTGCTTTTCAATTTATAACATTAAACAAATGACGAGCCGCACACGAAGCAGCTTCGCGGACTAAATGTGGGCAGTGGACCGTAGGCTGGGAATCACTGGTTTATGGTATAAGAAAGGTGGTTTTATTCGAGCCAAATTAGAATCCAGAAACTTATGGCACAGTTTAACACTTAGCCCGAATAGTAAGTAATATTAAGAGTCAAGCCTAGTTACGCGATAAACTATGTTTTGCTGTTTGCATTACGATCACTTTTTAAGAGTTCAGTTGTTAAAAAACATGATAACTTATCAGCAACATTTTTAGTTTAAAGATGTTACTTTTGTACACAGTTGCAAGCTGAATTCATAATTTCAGTTAAACTTTGTTCTCTATCAAAAGCAAATTTTACATTTTACTGTAAAGCTCACACGATAAGAGGAAGATCGGTGTCTTTCACTATGTAAAATGTGCTTTTACTAGTTAATTTCTCAACATAAATGAATGAGAACACTACGAAACTAAAGAACCCTGAGTTATACTGAAATTAATGTTTCCACTGTGCTATCTTTTTACCTTTTCTCAAACTAAGGATATTTATAATGAATTAAATTTAGTCTCTATGCTAGTAAAATTTAAGGCATGAGTGAAACATTTATATATAATTTGCTATTAAAATGTTCACATATGGTACATAATCTACACAAAAATTCTACATTTTAGCGCTATCGTACCAAATTTTTCGATGATGATATTGTAACGTCTTCCTGTTTTGATGCAATACTGGCCATTTTAAGGCGTGAATCGAACCTTCAGATGTTGTGTGATATTGAAAGCTTTTTACATGACAAAATCGATGTACACAAAGAGACAAAATTTGATTTGTTTTCCTCCACGCTACCATACTTTGATGATCCTTTATGCTGGGGTCTCGAGCTTTGAGAGGGTGAAAATTCTGAGTTTGCCGAATGAAACTCCAAATTTTTGCCTAATGACAAAATAGAGGCATGCAAAAAAAAAAAAAAAACATCTAATGAAAAGGGACATGCAAGCATTTCAAAACTATAGCTGCGTTCCAAGTTTGGCGATTCGTCAGACAAATTTGTCGAATAAGTATTTTTTTGGAAGGTCACGAAAACCTCCCATGATATCACATTGAGGTGCCCCTGCATTAAATATCTGCTCATTTGATCGTATGATTTTACTTGCGGAATGCAAAGAAAGTTAAATTCAATGCCGATTACAATAGTATACTAAAACCTGAATCAAAAACTAAATGCGCTTGTTAATTTAGGTTTTATGAGAAAATTACTATATTTGCTCGTATTTATGTATGTTTCCGTCAATAATCAGTGCTGATAAGCTTATTATAATCTTGTATCTTCCAAATACAAAGGGAATTCCATAAAAACAAAAGAGTTATATTTTTACGAATTGTGAACACCGCGAAACTAAAAAATGGAAATGCAGGCGGTTTTTTAAAGTGTTAACTGTACAAAGCAGTAAGTAATCGCCCTTAAGCCAGGGCTAAGGCAGAAACATGCACTACACCGCCAGCTCGTTTATTCCATCCATGGACTGCAGTTTCGTGCTTATTATGCACTCATCAGCATAGAATAGGAATAGGTGTGTTACATGTTTCTGCCTTAGCCCTGGCTTAGGGGCTGTTACTTACTGCTTTATACCCGAGATTTGCCTAAAATTTTCGAGTTGTACCGTACCAAGTGCGGTCGTTCGCTGGTATTCTAATTTCACTTTAGCTACCAGTTTTTGTTGGCTCTCTTTGCTCTATAAGAGGATTTTTGATTCCAGCTCGTTTAATTCCTTTTCTATATGCTGATGAGTGCATAATAAGCACGAAACTGCAGTCCATGGATAGAATAACCAGACGATTTTGTTTTCCTAGTTCCGTGCTTGTTTAAAGAACTGTTTTATTTGTCCTACAGAAATGGAGATGAGGGATTCAAAGTTAAAAAACGAAATGGGTTGTGCCATAAAGTTTTGCTACCGTTTGTGCAGCTTCAGAAACAGTTAAGTTAATCAACTAAGCTTACAAAAACAAATGTTTTGGTGAGCCTACGATTTTAGATTGTATGGTGATTTCAAGAAACATGGCCTGCAGAATTTGCCTGCTCACAAAACCGGTGGTGCTGCCAGAATTTGCCTGCAGGACTAGCTCCTAGGCCTCGTAGACTTACTAATCGCTGACTCACAAAAACATGTGTCTTTGTAAGCTTCTTTGATTAACTTAACTAACTTAACTGTTTTTAGAGCTACCCAAATGGAAGCAAAATTTTATGGCATTTCGCTTTTTAACTCTGAATCACTCATCTCAATTTCTGTAATGCAAATAAAACAGTTTTTTTAACAAGCACGGAACTAGGAAAACAAAAGCGTCTGCTTCGTTTAGAATTTTGCATACACGTACAGTTAACAGTTTAGAAAAATAGCCTGCTTTTTTATTTTTTAGTTTTGCTGTGTTCCCACTTCGTAAAAAAATAACTCTCCGTTTTTATGGAATGCCCTTTATAATGTTGCGTAAAAATTTCGTAAATAATCTGCTTTGATTATTTAGCCTTAAAACTCTTCATAATACTTGATGTAAAGTCTTATAAATTGTAACGTTTTATTAAATACTATGTTTAATGAAAAGAATGTAAAAATCAATGACAGGAGTTTGAATTACAAGTGTGTATGTAAAAGCAAATATACAACAAAAGATTTTTTCAGCATCAACATTTTCAGGGAAACTTTGAAGGACTATATGAAAAAAAACGATGTTTAAATTGTAAATGCAAATAACTGGTCCGCTTATTTAATCAACAGCAAGCTTTCATTTCAAAATTTAATAAAGAGAAATTTCCATAACAAAAGAGCTTAGCTTAAAAAGACTTTAATATATTCACCAAATTAGGCATCAGATCTTTAGGTATTATTGTACATTAGAGCTATGATTATTTAGTCATTATAATCTTTAAAATTGGAATCTATGAAAAGCTAAAATTTAATTTATTCTACTTTGCAATGCTTCATAGGCGATACTTTGGAAACAGATAAGCTGCAGATAGTTAGTTGCCTCGAAAGCTAGATAAATCTTTCAGTTACTCTTTATAATAGAATGCAGTTGATTTACAAATTTTAATTAAGTTTGTTACACACTTTTCAGTTATCTATTTGAACAAAGTAACTTTATTATTCAAATACTTTCGATTCGAAATATGAAGAAAATTACTTAAAAAATGGGATTTGGAGTTACGGAATTTATATTATTTAAACAAAAAAGATATGCTTACGTACTCGGTTTCGTGAAGAAACGGGAATGAATTATTATAACTTATTAAAGGTAAAATTTTTGAAAGAAAGAAAATTTAATGCATGCAGTCAAACGTTAATATTGTGAGACTCAATTTAAACTTTCAATTTGATGCATTTTTTTACTGTGCCTATTTTGAAAATAAATTAAAAATCAACTAATACTACTTACTAAAAAGAAACATTTGCTTCGAAAGGTATATTAAATGCATATAGCCCGAGGTTGATATTAATTAATTTCTAAATTTTATTTACACCCTTGTAAATTATATCTGCAGATTGTTGCAGTTAATATTGATTTTTGCAGTAGTGGGACTTTGCATTACAAGCACATTTAATTATTGAAAGTTGATTTATTAACATATATATGAAGGACATTGCTTCTATGTCGGTGGAGTTTGGATGAAAAGAGAGAAACTGTAATTGATTAGTTTATCGGTTCTTTACACACACTGCGAAAAATAAGCTGTTGTTTTTACAGTATAGTACTGGCAGCAGAGGTTCCAGTTTACGTTAATAAATATATATGTTAATATGTATGTTATGTTAATAAATTTATTGTTATTTAATAACATTATATTGTTAATAAATTTGATTTATTAACATATATATGAAGGACATTGCTTCTATGTTGGTGGAGTTTGGATGAAAAAAGAGAAACCGTAGTTGAGTAGTTTATCGGTTCTTTACGTACACTGCAAAAAATAAGCTGTTGTTTTTACAGCATAACATTGGCAGCAGAGGTTCCAGTTTAAAACAGTAAAAGTACAGTAATAAACAGTAAAACTAGCTATTTTATAGTTTATTACTGTAAAACTAGCAATTGTACAATTTATTACTGTACAATTAGCAATATTACAATAAAATTAGCTGTAGTATACTGTAAAAACAGCAGTATAATACTGGAAGCAGAGGTTCCAGTTTAAATCTGTAAAATGCACAGTAATGAACTGTGAAACTAGCAATTTTACAGTTTATTACTGTAAAATTAGCTGTATTATACAGTGAAAACAACATCTATTTCTTACAGTATACACCTGGCAAAGCGAGTTTTAGATGGTGACATAAGTTGAAAAGTATGCATAGCAATTAGTGCATAAAAGAATAAATATTCGACATTCAGCAGCAATATCCGCCAACAAATGTATCCGTAACTAGTAAGCTGGAGTAGTCCAATAGATTGATGGTAACCGAGGAAAATCTTGTGCTGATTTTCATAAAATGGCTGTCTGCTTCTTAGATATTCAATATTTAACCCCTTCCAGGCTCATTTTACTTCGGGATTACGGATCAAAAAATGTCATTTTTTATGCTTATTTTCATACATACATGTCTTTTTAAACATAATAGCATCATTCGCATGCAACATTTCCTAAAAATAAATGTAAAAATATCTATTTAAATAAATGAATAATAAATGAGTATTTACCTGTAAAGTTGGCTTTTTGTATGGCAGAAATCATTATACTTTGGAGTTGGCGCCTACTCTTATCTTAAATCTACAGCTCAAAACACTGTATAGTTATGTTATCTAGTAGCAACAATAGTAAATAAAAGCATCCGAAACCATAAAAGGGACATGTGAAATAATTCGGGAAAGACTGGTGGTGCAGTGTTAATTTTCACAGTGCCCGAGCTACACTCGGGATGAGCCAGAATGGTACATTTCACTTGCCCGAGTCCAGCTCGGGAAAAGCCGGGAAGAGGTTAAAAAAAGAAAGTACATATTGCTGAAATTTAATCCAGCGTACTATTAGGACTTCAGGTGTAGAGCTAAGCTAATTCTGAATTTCTTTTAATAATCTTGAGTATTTATTGACTATGGGATACTTAAAATGTTGTAGAATTGTTGTCAAGGTATGGCAATCATACACTGCGAAAAATGAGCTGTTGTTTTTACATTGTATTACTGGCAGCCGAGGTTCCAATTTAAAACTGCAAAATACACAGTTATAAACTGTAAAACTAGCAATTTTACAGTTTCTCACTGTAAAGTTAGCAATTTTACAGTTTATTGCCGTAAAATTTAGCTATATTATACTGTAAAAACAACAGCATAATACTGGCAGCAGAGGTTCCAGTTTAAAACTGTAAAATGCACCGTAATAAACTGTAAAATTAGCAATTTTACAGTTTATTACAGTAAAAATAGAAATCTTACAGTTAAAAACTGTAAAATTAGCTGTATAATACTGTAATAACGACATTCATTTTCTGCAGAGTAGTCAAAAAAGAGGGTAGAATCTATTTAAGTACCGCATGAATGATTGATAGAATTCATAGAAGTTCAATTTGACTTTGACCATCAGGTTAAACAGTGTCTGGAATTTATTTTTTGACAGTGACTATTGTTAAATGAGATGACCATACTAGAGAAGAGTTACTTGATTTATGCGTTAAATAAGTTACATACATACATAAGAATGAGACCTACAAAAACTGTAAAATCTTAGGAAGGAGAGAAAAAAAATCTCAGAAGCAGATAAATTATTTATAGAAGAAAGTTTATAGAAACATTCAGTGTAACACAGCTTTTGAAGGGTTCGTTTTCTGAAAGAATTATTCGATAAAGTACGTTTTTAGTCATCCGGGTAACCTGTCGCCTTGTATTTCTTTGACCCTGGGTAGGACATATTTTCCCTTTTACAAATAACTCAAGCATGCTACATAACTCATAAATAATGAAGAAAATACCGTAGTTTTCCCATATTTCTGTTGAGTGGGACTTTGGAAAATATTGTGTGGAATCAATCCTGTGAACTAGCGCAAACCCTGTTATATACTTTAAAATAGCTCTGAGTAAATTATTTAATAACCTGATCTAGGAAAAATGTTTTACCCTGCTTACCCTGCCTTACTCTAAGCATAAAATTTTACTTTCAAAAAGACACCTAACAACGTCAAATACAATGTGAAAATATTTATTTCTGAAAAGGTTTTCTTTCTAAAGAGGACTAAGCAATACTTGGCTCATGTAAGTCGATTGAAACAAGCTCAATTAAATATTTAGCCCTTCAAAAGTATCGAAGTTCGAAATTGATTGAAAATTTCTAATCTAACAATTCAATATCTTACCAAAGAAAAGTTCTATATTTTTCAACATCCCCGTGACTAACTTTATTTCTCACTCCATTCACTTCCAGTGTATTGAACATTAACTAGTCTTCTACCAGATAACTGCAATATTTATCTTAAAAAACGCACCTCCACTCAGGTTATGAAATATAAATGGATGTTATTGATCTCTTCCTGCCCCTTCCCCCCCCCCCCGCCAAGACATAACAAATATGCAGTTAGATGAGGTAAAGATGGTATACTTGGAGCTCAATTCCTGCAAAAATGGCACGTGATAAACAAGCATTATTGAATAAAGGTTGGAAAATGTCGAGCATTGCAGTTTACATAACGAGGTCTAGACAGTGTCTAGGATCTTTATATATTTTCTTTGAAAAACTTCATATGATCTTCCCCGTGAGCGGTAGAGCAGAACGTGAGCATTACGGTATGCTCATCAAGGCAGCGTAATTGAACCTTTCAAGTCTTGATGAATTGATTTCACATTTATCTTAAAATGCCTGCAAAAAATTATGACAACTACTATAGTATAAACGAGTCATGAATTGATTTCACATTTATCTTAAATGCCTGCAAAAAATTATGACAACTACTATAGTATAAACGAGTCCCAAAAATAACTATCATTAATGGAAACTAATTGGATTTATTAAATGCCTATCAAGTGGAAAAAGGAAAAAAAAACTTCACATAATAACAGGTCCTTTATGAAGGAATATTTCAGAAATTAATTTTATTTTTTATTCTTTTCTGTGTATGTTACATATCAATGCAGACGAGGCCTGTAATTTAGGGGGGGGGCAGAGGGGGTCAATTGCCCCCCGACTTTGAGAAATCAATGTATTTACATATAAGTGGGCGTGGTTTTTAATGTTTTCCGGTGAAATTGCATTGTGTTTGGACTCTTTGCCCCCCCCCCCCTGGAAAAACTTGAAATGACGTCCCTGATCCAGACAAACATACTGTATATTCCAAATACAATGAGTGAACTTTTTAACTGCATAAAATGTTATAGTTAAAATTACAAAAACATTAAAATTGTACCAAGAGTAAAAATATTTGCAAACACATGTTTCAGGGTTGCATGAAATCCTTTTTTGAAACTAAAAATAGTTAATGAATGAGAAGACATTTGATAATAGAAATTTTGTCGGATATCTTTTCATCCACAATCTCTCACTTTTTATTTTTATTTTTGACAATTAAAAAGGGGTTTCTTATATGATCGAAACCTGAGTTTTCAAATTTCTTGGCTATTTGTGCAGTGTTAACCTTGTTTTTATGATTTTAAACCGTAACACAGTTCAACATTTAGTTTGTCTCATAAGCACTATACATCAGATACAAATTGAAAGTGTTTACACTGGCTTTCATGTTGTTTGATTGATGCAGGGAGCGTGACAGCTTTAGTTTACACCTAGATGATTTTCAATACATGTCCGAATATTAATTATGTTTTTCTGCTTATAAATGAAAATTAATATAATCCCGAAATCGAACAAATTCAAAATTTAATTTCGTATCGTTTTTATGTAAGTAAATAGCTTTCTTTTTAAGTGAAACAGAAATGTAATTTTTTTTTATCACAACATTGTTTTTATTATTTGAAGATATATACTTGAAATAATTCATAGCCTAAGAAGAAAATTGAAAGGAAATATATAGCTAATGCTACAAGATTAAAAAATAGCACATGGTAAAGTAGGCTCGCTTAGTTCTTAACATGCTTTCAAGGGAGGTAGTGACTTTTTTCATTTATCAATATGATATATAATGATGCTCACAACATATTATGAGCTTCATTCGTTTTATTATAGGTGCGAATGATAGGTGTGCGTGATTTTCAGTAATTAATTGCATGATTAATGAGAGATTCCCCTATCTGGTAATATCTTAACTTTAAGTATGTTGATTCCAGTCAACAAAAAATGTACCTCTGAAGATCAAGGTACATAATAATAAAAGCAGCACTTTTAAAATTTGTTACTCTTATTGTCATTTTGTGTAGTATATCAAAATGAGTTTTTGTTCGCATAAAGCTATAAAATTCTTCTTATTACTATTTCAAATATTAGTTAAAACCATCTTATGCGGATGCACTTGTTTAGTGAATATAAAATACGTTTGGATTTATATTCTGCAGTAAAATTTGACGAATGCCATAAGGGGTAAAGTGAATAGTTTATTTCACTTAAACATTTATTCATTTATAAATTCATTTACGTAGTTATTGACTTATTCATTTATTAATAAATCCTAAAGCATTCCTTCATTATTCATTTGCTTATTTATTCTGTATTAGTACATTTTTACAAATTTATTTAATCATTTATTAACTTATTTTTTATTAATTTAATAGTTATTTCATTTATTAATGCATTTAGAATCGCATTCCCTCGTTCTTTATTTTTTCCTAAAAAATAGGAAAAATGAGTTAAAAATGTAGGGCATTCGTTAAAAAATACTCCAATTGTCACTTTGTCATAGGATATGGGGCATAAAGTGAAAAATTTCCACTTTTATTTGAAAGTAGCAATTTACTTCAAAATGATTAATACAAATGCTTTTATAAAATATACTGTTCTCTCTTTATGTAGTGTACTTTTCGAATCAAATTTACAATTTGTTTATTTTCAAAAAAAAAAATATGACAATTTGTTTATTTAAAAAATAAAAGTAATTTATCTTAACAATTTTACGTTGCCCCACATTCCCCTATTTATATTAGAGGTAGTTTTCCAATTTTATCTAATAATAAGAAGAATACCAGAAAGAGTTTTTCTTTCATTCATTAATAATGCATTCATTATATTTTAACAAGGTTCGCTAATGTTTATTATTTCTCTTCTCAATTAAAAAAAAGATTAAGTGTGGTTCAACACGTGGTTTTACTCGTTTCCTAACAAAATCAGGTATTTTTTAAATTTCAAAATCTTTAATTACTCAAGGCTGTATAATAATTTCAGGAATAAATAATGAGAAAAATTGTTAGCATCTTAACAGAAGCAATTTTAAGTACTAAACATCCAGGTTGGAATTTATTCAGACTGTAAACAAAAGTTTTTTTCTCTCTCGTGAACAGGTTATCACCAAGCTTAAAATAGCTGATGTTTAGTTTAAAAATTACAAAAAGACAAAAAATCAAACATTTCGAAAATCTTTTTTAAGTGCGAAATCTTTGTAACTCACAAATACCATGCATTAAAAACTGAAACTTAATTCGTTGTTAAAGTTAACATAGGAAAAATATATATTTGGACTTATTTTCACTTATTATTTTTTTAATTACACTACCGGACAGTCACCTGCTGTCCATGCAATATAGTACCAAATTAAAATACTTGATATTGCTTTACGTGCAATGTCCGAAATCAATTCGAAAAGCAATAATTAATGTCATGTAAATGTATTAATAATTAATGTCATAGTAAATACAGTCGAGTGTCGATAATTCCACACTGCAAAAAGTGAACTGTTGTTTTTACAGTACAATACTGTCAGCCGAGGTTCTAATTTAAAGCTGTAAAATACACAGTAACAAACTGTAAAACTAGCAATTCAGCAGTTTCTTACAGTAAAGTCAGCAATTTGACAGTTTCTTACACTAAAGTCAGTAATTTTACAGTTTATTGCCGTAAAATTTAGCTGTATTATACAACATTCATTTTTTACAGTGCAGAGGGACCGGCATAAATGTTCGAGTGACTGTAAATTCGAGTTATTGGAAGTTTCCACAGCCACTTCTACAAAACACTTCCACAAAAGGAATATTCGAGTTATAAGGTTTCCAGTTATCGAGACTCGACTGCTATGAGAAAAATCGAATGCAGTTTTATGGTCGAAATTTTCAGCTCTAATTTTACAAACTTGAATATGTTCAAACTGTAGAAACATTTTTTTCCTCTCAAAAATAGGTATTGCCAATGTTGAGATGGCTGACAATCTAATTCAAAAACAAAAAGGCAAAGCAACCAAGTATTTTGAAAATCATATTAAAGTACGAAAACTTAAGTGACTGATAACGACCATTCATTAGAAAACGAAACTTAATTAGTAGTTAAAACTACTAACGTAAAAAAATTATATCTTTACACTTATTTACAATTAACTTTTACAATTCCCCTACCTGATTGTGCCCTGCTCCCCTGGAAGTATAGTACCAAATTAAGTGCTAAGATAAGCTTAATTACCTCCATAACTATGACATTCTACATGATAGAAAATTATTTCCGAACGCTGCAATGAATCTCTTTTTTATTTCTTATTTTAGCGAGCTTTTGCTAAAGCATGCTATTAATTTTCATTAAATTCTTGTTAGAAACCATCTTTCATGCGTTTGAATTTTTCGCGTTTCTCCAATCTGTGCTCCTTCAATGCATTTTGCATATTTGCAGAAATATTATTCAAAGTATTATGGGGTTTTAGTTCTGATATCACGCAGTAAACTTCCTCTGAGACATGATTAATAATTTATAATTCTCAGCTATGCATAAATTTTTGCTTTACGCTTTACTTAGTGTTTAATAATGCAACCTCAGAGAGAAATAAATGTCCTCACTTACGCGCCTACTCAGAAAAAATATTTTATGTTCACGTGATATTTTTCAAACGCGCCAATTTACTCTTTACGCAAAACGAGCCAAAATAACGTAGTTTAATACTTTAAATACTGTTTCCGAATAACAAAATAATTAGTTTTTCATAATTTCTCAACAACTAAAAACTCTTTAAGATAAAGCATGGGGACGATGCGCCAAGCAAGTTTTATCACGTTTCTTAAGATATAAAATTTGTACCGGTTTAATTAAGAAATAGGATGAGGGCTGGGAATTTAAATAAAAATATTTGACATAAAGAAATATTAGTATTTCCCTCTTGGTTTTTGATATCATCTTCTTTTTTCTTTCTTTCTGTATTAATTTTATAGTGTGTATAAATGTGCTAATTCTGTCACATAGGCAGGATTGGAGTTGGAAGAGGATTTTCAACAAAATTAGGGCCAGAACTCATAAAAAGGCATACTCAGTCCTAAAATGAATGCAAACTTAATCGCTTTTGTCCTCTTTTTTTCGTATATTTTTTTTAACATCTTTATTTCATCTTTTTAACCTATATTTTCGAGCATCAAGTTCATTATTTTTGAGCTTTTCTATTCTATATATATTATCTCTCTCTCTCTCTATCTATCTATATCTATATTGTTACTTTTGGAAATAACACTCCTAAGCATTACCAGCTATTTGAATTTTTAATCTAGCAGAACTGTATTAAATTTGAGGAGCATTTATTCTTCCGACAACATGCTAAGCAAAGTGGTATCTAAAAATGAACTTACTCTAACAAATTACTTTTAAAGGTTTATTATGCCTTCATATACTTGATTCTGGTTCATATACTTGATTCTGGTCCCATTTATAAATGACACACAAATTATTGTATTATGGCAAAATATATTACTAATAACCATGAAAGCAACTTAATTTTACTAAGTGCAAATACGATTTTTGCGCTGAGCAGGATAGCATACCCTTTTAGCTTTTTGGAGCTACAAAATACGACTAAATATATACTAACTATACGACTCTACAATAAATAGGACTAAATATATAATGACTAATATATATACGACGATATAAGACGGACTTTTCTTCTAACACAAACGTAACAGGTCGCGAAATATAGTCTAATGCAACTGGAGTCTGGAAATATCGTGAGATTTTCTTAGAATGTAAATACTTTTTGAAATAGATCTTTTGAAATTCCGCTCTTGCTTCTAAAGAAGTAATACTACTTACGTCAAAATGTCCCAAGTATTGTGTGGAGTAAATAAAATTTCGGTTAAAATATAAAAGGAAACAAAAGTGCCATGCCTTGAAATGAATAAATTTTCAATACTCTATATGCAACTCTAAGTGCCGAGAGGAAAATTGCTATAGTTATCGATAAATGCTTTAAGTATCGATGTAAATCTTTTACCAATAGCTATTTGAAACTCATATTCGAAATAGTTTGCTGCAAAAAATTCCAAATACTGCGAGACGATTAATAATGTTTTGTTAAAATATTATTGAAGAAGGTATAAGTTTAAAAAGGAAATTTTAATCTTTTAGCTATATAACTAAAAAAGCCGTGGCTCACAAATGCAAAATTTTTTTTGCCATCTGGTAGTTTTTTAAAAGCTATGTTCTATGATGTCTGCTGTAAGTATCAGAACGTTAAGCATTAAAAGTTTAAATTTTAAAAAATGGAAGAATATATATTTATATAAATTATATTTAGGCCTATCTTTTATTAATTATAGAAGATATCGGTATTTCGCTGCTTGAAAAAAGACTACAAATTCAAAAATTTGATTGAAAGTTATCTTCTATGCTGTTTGTAATATATGACTGTCACCTGGCAGTCTTTGAAAGTTCGGTTTTACACTATAAGAAAGAAGTTGCTTTTGTATCAAAACATTCCAATGTCCATAGACTGTAACGAATATAATTTTACCATTCATGAAAAAATAAGACTCGTTCTAACAAACATACGGCAAACTTTTCTGATGGTAAAAAGTCTTGATTGACAAATACAATAATTTGATTCAAAATTATACCGTGATTATCAACAGTACTTGTAAAGCCAAGTTAAAGTTAGTATATGTCAGACTAGTTAAAGTACCTTTTAATGGAGAAAAAAAATGATAAAACAGTTTTAGAAAAGTACTCTTTTCGTTTCTATAAATGAATCGTTCATTGTATAAGTAGTGTAACTCCAAATTTTAAAGATACGTATTTGTTAACTAAATGATATCACATTTAGTAGTTATATCTTTTAGTATAAATGCGAAGCAAAACATTTTTTTAAAGATAAATATCTAGTGACAAATATCTAGTGACAAATAGTGGTTGAACACTTGTATTTTATTTATAAGGCAAATGTTGCGAAGAACTTTAATGAGATATAGTAAAATGATTCACTAGGAGTTACGCCACTTTTAAAATGTAAGACATAAATATCACTCGAGTTTTGCCCACAGATATTTCGAACTTTCATTAAACGATATTATTGATAAGAGTCTTTAGAGTAATACAAAATACTGAAAATGTAATACAGCAAAGTCCCGAAAACTAGGCCTTATGTGGCTAAAAAAGGGGCAGTGACAGTTTTAAAATGCCGTGATATAGGAAATGGGCGCGCAGCAGGTTTGTTGATATTTTTCGCCTTGCCAGAGAGCGGCCAAGTTTTCAGGAATAATATCGAGTGACGAGTTTACGGGATTGTAGTGTAATGTGATACAAATAAAAACCAGACGCTCTGGTTAGTTTTCTCCAATTTTCTTGCAAGCACCATGTCATATATTAACGAAAATGCCTTCTGCACTATTTGTAGAAAACCTGTCGGTATCATTTGTCGAAAAATTGAAACTGTGTAAACAAATTTTTATTTTATAGAAGCTCCTTATATATACACAGATACTGATTTGATGTGATAAATTACTGAAACAAAATCTCTAATGCACAAAAATAAAAAAATTTCGTATTAAATGGCGGCAAGAAATAATTAATTAGGGAAGAAATTATTTTTTAAGGATTAAGTAAAGTAAACATTTTTATTATTACAAACAATTTATGCTTAGTACCTAATTACTAGCGTAATCGTTTATCTTCAGTAAAAAAAAAAAAACACGCTTTTAATAGCTTAACGGGAAAAAGTGTCTTTTAAGTAAGCAAAAGTCTAAAGCAGGAAGATTATTTGAACTTTGTTCTTTCAATAAATAATCTTTATTTTTATATGCTCGTTGGTATGTCTTTATTTTGCAGTGATTTTAATTACGCATTTATTTCTATTCATACTTTATTATATTCTAAATTGATTTTTTTAAATATAGGTTGTGCATATAGTAGGGTTGACCGGGGCACGTTTACGCGGATTTTTTAAAATGAATTTTCTATTTTTTATGTTTCAATTTAGGAAATTTTAGACGTTAATATCTAATAAAGCAGTTAATAAAGCTGGAGTTTGTGCATTCAGTTTTTGCCTTATTTGAGTATTTAAGCTTAAAAAAATAATTTTTAGGCCAATCTCTGTTGCGTACGCGATTTCCTCGTACCCGGGGCACGTTTACGCAGTCTCGTTTATTGACCCAGGCTCTTACAGAGCGGTATGTTTCATTATTTTGACATCTAGCTTAGTTATGTTAGCTCTTTGAACATAATGTTTTACCATCTGTAAAATAAAGAACATTTATAATGGGCAGAATAGTCTATAAAATTAAAGCCGAATCGACATGAAGACATAACTATATGACTGTAAGCAACTAGAAACGAATCTCTTACTCAATTAAAATTTAAATGATGATTTGAAAAACTAAATAGCCTGAAAATACCATAAAGGTTTGACACAGAACGGTGCAAAAACGCTTTAAGGGCACATTTACGCAGTAAGAACTTGCGTAAACGTGCCCCGTTGTTAATACGCAAACGAGCCCCGTCGTCTTGTTCGTATTTGTTTTTAACGTGCAACGAAATTTAACAACATTTTTGTTCTCTCTTGTTCATAGGAATACTGTTCTCAAACAAGGATAAAGTTCTGCTAATATTCATATATTTGTATATTTTTATCGAAGCATTCTTAGTTCACAATAAGCTTCAATGAGTTCAACACAAAATTTACTCAAGTTGGCAGAAAATAGGTTATCCTCTCCAGATGCTATGCCAAATCTCGACGGAAGCTAAAAATCTTGTGAGAATACTTGCTAGAGACCAGCATCCATCTGTCACAACTAGTGACACACCAATTATAACACATTTCGAAAAAAAGGGCACTGCGTAAACGTGCCCCTTTCTACCCTACTGCTTCAATGCATTTATTTTAATCGAGAGAGAAAAAAACTAATACATATTCAATGAAATTTTTTTATTAACCCACCCACCTGGAAAACTGCTTCAGTTTCTTTCGACTTTAGCAGTAGAATTTTACCTAACCGATATTGATTACACAATGTATCGATTCATGGTATTTTCGGACAATTTATCGATACAAATCTATCTTTTTTAAAGTAACCGTAAACAATACAATATCACTCGTAGTACCCTTTTTCTGTCCGTAACATAGAGCAGATGTTATGCTGAAATTGTTAGATAAATAAATTGAAAGTACTATAGTTCTTGTTCATAGGCACTTAATTGACATGAAACTGTTTTATGTTATATTTTCGAACGCAAAGTATACAAAGACACATAATGAATGTTTGAAAAGAGTTTTCTTTCAAAGCTTACATAATCTGGTAAAATTTGTAGTATGTAAATTTTTCCAAGATTAAATTTCCGTAGATTTTTTGCTTATAAATAATGAGGTAATGATAGATTTAAAAGTCAATGGATTTTAATCAGTGAGTTTAATCCTAATTTAAATCATCTGAATTTTCAAAAGGTTTTTTCTTTTAATTTAGATCACTCGCTAAGTTAAATCTATAAATCCTTTTTCACAATGAAAATCTCAGTAATAATTCTGTCTTCTATTAGAAGAACCTTCCTCCTTTATTTTTTATTTTGCCCATAGGGTTTATCCTCGTATTTTCACATATGCATTGCAGGTTCAAATAATGTTTTTGATTTTCTGTTTTGTACAAAGCAAAATCGAAAATGAATACCAAGTGGCACTCATGTTTCAACCTTTAAATAAATAAATAAATATTATTCATACCGCGTGCACTTGGAAAAGCTTTATTCCTAAAATCTTTGCTCTTAAACTTGCAATGTAAACATTTATAAAATTAAATTGTCTTCCAACCAGCAGACTTGATTCACTTGGGACAAAATACTTCTGTTATTTGCATGCCAAACACAAAATATTTTATTTACTGATTTGTTCTTTCAATTGGGTATTTACCAGATCTGTATAAAAATAGTAAAGCTTATTTTCAAAAAATGCAATTTCTCCTTTATTTTATTTATCTCTTATTTGATTTTCATGTCATACCCCCCCCCCCCAACAGAACCACATTTTTAATATTTGTCCTTATTTTATCGGTATTTTAAAAATCTGTTGTAAATAAAAGTATTAAACAAATTTTTTTTTGAAAAAATGAATTCTTAAATATTGGTAAAATAAGTCAGGCAGATTTAAGTTAAAGATTAAAAAGCTAAATAATGAAAAAAAAATAATACTTTTATACTTAAGTATGTAGCTATAATTTTTGACATTAAGTGTGAATCATTTTTGTTTCGAGTCTATTTACAGAAGTCATCGATGTAATCGTTAACACATTCAGTTCTTAATCTCAAAATTCTAGTGATTATATAGCATTTCGGGAGGAATTAATTCAATATTCTGTAAAAATTGACTGAATAACAATGAAACACTTTTAAAGTTAAACAAGTGACATATTCTTTATTCCGATAGAAAAAAAAATCTTTCCATAAGGGCAATTCCATCGTTACAGACGTAACAATCGCAGACTTTGAACACTAATAATTCTGGTTTGGGCTGATGAAAGTCTTCAATTTTTTTTCCTGTAGTGTAACTTGATGATGTTTATGCTACATTAAATTTGCGTGCAGATTGCTTAATTACAAAAAAATACAGAAATTAAAAACTGCCTGTTACAGACGTAATTCACAAAACAGCAAAAACTCGACTATGTCATACAACTTACAATATTCCTCTGAATTATACGGAAATTTTGAACTTTTTTTTTTAATACGTATTCTAGAGACTTCAAGCTTTCTAAAACCATAAAGATTGTGTGGATTTTGACTGCCGAATTTGTGAAAAAAATTCATAAACTTGTTACGGACGAAACAAAGTGGTGTTACAGACGTAACATCTCTGATTTGAAAGTAGAAAACAGTATTTTAAAGCAGGAATAAACAAAGATTTTTGTGCTAAAACAATACAGTAGCATTAATTAACACATTATTTGAATATTTTAAGTTATACTGTAACAGTTTTAGAAAATTTGGGTAAGTCTGGGGGAGTTGAGAGCATATGACAATATGTCAATATGTAACAATGAATTAATGCATCTTAAGACAATTATTTCCAAGAAAGATTGACACAAGAAAAGTTTAGAAGGGCCTTCACACAAATTTATTTATTTGTATTCTTAAAATTAATGCATAATGGGTCTGCTACATAAAAAAATCGGAAAAAGTAAATTCCTCCCTAGAATCAGTGATTGGTCTTAGGAGAACTAAAAATTTGAAAATGTTGGATGATATAGCAGAATACTAGTACCAAACTAAAATTTAACCTTCTTGGTGACAGTTGGTCAATTTTGATAATTTTTTTTTGAATGAAAAAATGTGTCCTTTTTCGTCCAAAGTTCTCGAAATTCGAACAGCATTTTCGTATTCTGTTCGAAAACAATGCATTTCGCGGGCTTTTGGCAAATTCGCGATGTTAGCCCACTGTTTTTCCAATTTTGGCGTCAGCTTTAAAACATTTTCCTGGGGCATATAAATAATTTTAACTTTTTCTGCAATGGAGTTTGCACACTGAAAAAAGGAAAGAGCGTCGTTGACAAATGCTGTTCTAGATCTTACTCTCTGCCACACCTGGTGCCTGACCATACCCCCAACTCCATCCACAGCTCCCTTTCCATGTAACGTAGCAAAAAAATGCCAGTTGAGGTATAAATTATAATCAGTTATACCATATGTGTATTTTATTAATCTTAAGAAATAAATTTCAATTACATGCCGACATAATTAAAAATTTCAAAATCAGAATACCAGAAACTTTAGTACTCGTACCATATTATGCTTTATACATGTATTGCTCATCCTGTGCTTTTTACCTATTTAATTGGAAATTTACTTTTGCTACGGACGTAACATAGAGCCATTTGTTATGTCCGAAATGTTACGTCTGTAACAGCATTAATTTAAAAACTAAATCAGTTGCAATATTTTTAACTATGGTTGGCAATTACTCTAAGAATTTGCCAAAAGGACCATCAAGGGTTTTTTTTTAATTTTGATTTTTTAGGACGTGATGACAACTTTTGCTTCTTTTTTGTTACAGACGTAACATCAAACTTTTTTTTTTCAAACTTCAATTACACCATTTAGATCAATTCAAAAGAAATTAATGAATGCATATTATTATAGTACCGTCTTAGTAGTTAAAATTGTGCTACAAGTAGTTATTTTTGTTTTTATTTTTCGGTGAGAAATATGCATTTGAAAATGTGTTCTTTTTTCTGATTTTTACAAGTTCGTGAATATCGTACTTCCAACTAAGAAAACAAGAATTATTCTAACTCTCACAAAAAAACCAATGCAGGATTCTTAAAATATACATCTTAAGCTTTAAAATGATGTATAACATAGAAACATAACTTCAATATGAATTTTTGACCAATTGGTTTCACTTTTCATGGAATGGCCCATAACCAAAAAGTAATGCATTTTTTACACTGCAAAAAATGAACTGTTGTTTTTACAGTGTAATCACTGGCAGCCAAGTATCCGATTTAAAACTGTAAAATGTACAGTAATAAACTGTAAAACTAGCAATTTTAAAGTTTACTACTGTAAAGTTAGAAATTTTACAGCTTATTGCCGTAAAGTTTAGCTGTATTATACTGTAAAAACAACAGTATAATACTGGCAGCAGAGGTTCCAGTTTAAAACTGTAAAATGTGCGGAAATAAACTGTTAAATTAGCTATTTTAGAGCTTAATTGTGATGTACTGTGATGTGTAATTGCGATTATGATGTACAAATGTACTGCAAAATTAGCAATTTTACAGTTTAGTACTGCAAAAGTAGCAATTTTAGTTTCTTAATGCAAAATTAGCAATTTTTACAGTTTATTATTTAAAATTAGCTGTATTATACTGTAAAAACAACATTCGTTTTTTACAGTGTATAAAATTGCTGAAACAATGTTCTTTATTTGATCTTTATACCTTATTTTACTTTTAAAAAGCATTCAAACATTTCTTTAATTGTCTCTAAGATTACTAATATCTATATCTGTACACGGCTCTAAATAGCTGTTACTTATTGTTGAGAAAAAATAAGTTTAGATAAGCTAAAATTACCAACAATACTCTGAGTGAAATTCTTTTCAAGCAAAAAATTAATTGCTTGAACTCGAGCTAAACAAATATTTTCTGAAAATAGTCTGTCATTTTTCATCGGGAAATATCTTTCTCAGCTCTATTGATCCGATTATATTTTCCCCCTTTCTTTCTATTAGATTTTGTAATGATATTTCTGTATCGGAAAACCTCTTAATAATAATTCTTTTTTTATCATCCGGGTTTTCTCTCCTACTCTCTCACGTGAAGAAATCCTCAGGATTTTTTTTTTGTCAACGGTTGGTTTTGTTTCCTATCGATTTAAGAACGTTCAGTATTGAAAATTGGGTTAACACATTGTTGACCAGGAACGTCTTAAGATATGTTTCGATAACTGATTGTAATTGACGAAGTACTATGTATTCAAATTATAGTTATAGTTATTTTTTTTTTTGTTTTTGGTATATCTAGAATTCTAAATATATTATTGAGAAATTCTCAGTTTATAAGAAGACGCGATAAACATATTGTTTATATTTGAACGATTCATTTTGAAGAGGTAATGTATCTTGAGAAGAAAAAAGCTGAAAAATACAAGCTTGGGAAACGCTACTGGTCTAAAAATTTACTGATTTGATTTTAGAAATGAATCGTAGTGCACCTATATAAAACGATTTTTGATTATTTATGCTAAAAAATTAAAAAGATAAAACTGGGAGATTTTTACTTTTTAAAAGAGACAGATGAAATCAAGAATAAAGATGTTACCTTTTTCAGGTAACATCTCTATTCTTCAGGTAACATCTCTATTCTTCAGGTAACATCTTTATTTCCAAATAAATAATTCATCTATATTATGCGGATTTTCTCTTTTTCAATCTTTGAAAGAATCTCCAGCCACCCACGTAGGTTTTTTTGAAACAACTGCGGTTAGAAACGTGCTAAGAATTAAGTTATCACGTAGAAAAATGTAGCGTTTTTGGACTTTTACTTCACTAATGTTTGAAATACTATTGTTCGTAACTAACTTGGATACTGTTTATCCAAGTAATTCATTCACGCTCTTATTCACAGTTAATTAGTTATTCATTGACTACTCTTTGATCCAGCATGATTCTCAGTTTAGAAAGAAAGTGCTTTTATCAAACTCAAGTCAAAACAAATTCCTGAGGTAATATAATTCAACCGCGACGAGATGGCCGGTGTCAATCAAATGAGAAAACGAGTCCATTCCTTAAAATAGGTAGAATTTCTACCCATGCAAATTCCCCCATCAATTGCGAATCCCATTCCTCAATTTTCATCTGCGTATCACCCCTTCCTAAAAATGGACAATCCTGAAAAAAGGAGGAATCATAGGCCATCTCTGCGAAGTTGAATTATATCTCATTGTTTTGGAAGTTTTCTCGCTTTAGTACAAGACACGCATTTAGTCAACAACCCGCTTCTTACGATAACCGATGGTTATAAATAGCAGGATTTAAAAAAAAAAACTAACTACGCGAATAATAATACTCAACTATTATTTTTAAAATAACAATAAATAGTGAAATTTTTGGTAGAATTATAATTGAGATGAATAAATTATAATTAAATAAAATTAAGATGAATAAATTGTAATTAAATTATAATTAAAACAAATAAATTATAATTAAATTATAATTAAGAGGAATAAATATCATTAAATTCTAATTAAGATGAATAAATTATAATTCCTCTAATAACACTAGTCCAAAAAAAAACATTTTTGACTTAAAAGACCTAATCTTTATGTAAAATGATGACTAAATTCAAATATGTAAACACTTTTTCTCATCACTCACATATTTTTGCATACCGTAAAATGGGGTGAATCGGAACACTTTTCAGCTTTAATTGTAAAAAAAGTAGTTAAAAGATTTTTTTTTAATTTGATGTTTTGGGTAAAAACTTTGGTCTCGCTTTGCTTTTAATATTCCAACCGAAGACAACACATTTCGAACAGTTATTATTTATATATATAGGAATTTAGGGGTGTTCCGAATCACCCCGCTGATAGGGGTCAATCGGAACACATGTTAATTTTTTTATTTTTTTCAATTTAACCTGTAATAGGTCTCACAAACATGAGTATTATTGATGGGGGAGAATAAGAACAGATAGTTACTGTCAAATAAAAGTTTAATTTTAATACCAGTAAACATTTATAATTTGTCAGAATGAAAAATAATTTTGAACTTAAGAAAAATTGAAATTAATTTTCAGAAATGCTTTTGAATTAAAATACAAAGCTGTAACAGGAATTGAAGTCACTTGTATTGTCCACAAATATGTACTTGGCCTGAAAACTAGCAGTTGTGGCTTGACTTAAGTTTTTTCATAACATCTTCTACGATGAACGCTGCCTCTTTTTTAGTTGCTTGAAATCCCTGGGTTTTGGGGATTGTCCTGTAAGATTTTTCCACTTATTCATTACTGTCTGTATGCTAGACTTTTGTTACATAAAGTCTGTATGACTTTTCCCCGTGTATTTTAAGTAAAAAGAAGTCTCCTGGAGCAAAACTCTTTTTAAAACTACAACTTTCTGTCATTCTAAGATCTAGTTGCTCACGAGAAGAGATAAACAGTAATAAATCCTTGTTCTTGTCTTGACTAGATGAATTGGGGTTAGAATCTTGATTTTTCAAAGTTTCCTTTAAATAAGTCTGAATTGGAGCAACAGAACCAAGTGTTCCGATACACCCCGCAAATTTTTTTCCTATGTCATTTTTCAGAATTCATTTTTAGGACACAATTTTTAAAAAATGTAAATTATAATGTGGTATTCCGTTGTTCAGATACATGCATAATTGAAACATACCACTCTTAGTTTTAATATATAAGAAGGTTTGTACTTACACATGAAGTTTTGCAGTCTTTGAAAATGTGATGTTTTCTAGCATTCCACGTGCTGCCCTCCTTATAAGCCAGTAACGTTCCCAAATTGACAAAAGTATTTTTTTCCTACTTCCTATCATCTTACCTTTCTAAAAAAAAAATTAATGGCGAAAAATACCCAATAGTATATAAGCAATAGCATATACCCAATATTTATGAAGAATTTCTTTGTACGGTCGGGAAGTTTTGTTCCGATTGACCCCGCTGTTCCTATACACCCCATTTTACGGTAAGTGGAAACTAAGAGGAGTCCAATATTAATATTAAAAATATTCTCAAAAACTTAGCGATTGATCATTTCTTTCTGTATTCGGCATTAGAATCGACCATCTTAAATTGCTTTTAAGAATAAAAATCCAGTACACACAGGTGTGAAAAATGACTTAAATTTCATACGAAGTACCAGCGGAGAAATGGAGTCATTCTTTTTGTCCCCTCTTGCCATTGCCAGTTGTCATTTTGTACAGGAAACTAAACCAAAGTAGTTAATCTTTCATTATTATTTCATTTTAGGCTAGCCTTCATTTTAGGTCAGAAATAAGTGTCCCGCATTGTGTTGTACAATATTTATTAAATAATACTTTCAAATCTTCATACGTTTCTTTCATTTTACCACAATGTGCTAGTGCTACCAAGCGCAACATGTTTTATTACTTTGAAACTATAATTTTGAAAGAGTTAATACCAAGTCTCTAACAATACTAAACAAATACAATACACTAAATATTTTTCTTACGTTCTAGAAAAAAAATCTATGAATTATTTATGTCCACTTTCACATAAAAAACCCCCCAAAAATGATTCAATTTAGTCAGGATATATCATGAAAGCATGAAAGTTAGTGCCAATGAGATCGACCACCATGTCGTAGGGGAAAAATAAATGACTTAAAATCTATGATGGCACACACAGTGTAGGCGATTGAGAACATCTGATGGAATTGAAAGTTAAATAATAAAAAAAAAAAACTATAAGTGTTTCATGGGCCAACATTTTTGTTTACCAGTGTAGTTATCCATTATTAGCTATTAGTAACAATTAAATTCATTTTTCAAATTAATATTATTGAAACTAGCTTTAACTAAAGGAATTTATTAACAACACTTTACTCTGAATAATACTGAAATTTAAATAAGCTTTTTCTACTATTCCTTTATATAAACTATAATTAGAGGATAAATGCATTTTTATCGTTTTTACAGTTTGAAGTAGTACGCTTCATTTTTTATAAGTTGTAAAATGGCTGTTAACGTTTTGACAACTATTTTAAAATGCTTATGAAACGTTTAAATGGTATTTGGGCTACTGGAGAAGTGTTCTCTGTTGAAATGAACAATAAATAATTTTGTACGATGTAGATTTTTCTGATGTTTTAATTATGCTAAGCAGAACAGTATTTCAATGAAGAAAGAAAAAGAAAATTAAAAAAATACATTTGAAGTGAATATAATCATTACGTACATAAAAAGTAGTAAGAAGCATATGGGTGTAAGTGAACGTCATGTTCAGATTAAAACGCGTGCTAAGTTCAAACCCAAGGTAGATTTTCACTGAAGATTTTTTTTAAATCATGCAACATAGCAACACCGACCAGGCCTACTAGCACTCTCTCTTGCTCTAAACCAGATAACCGTTTTACCATTTGTACTAATTGTCTCCAAAAACTTTAATTCACTTACACCCCTTTTGCTTCTAGGGCATCATATTTGGAATTAACCTTTCATCATAGCAATCAACAAAGTGCAAGTGCATTCTTTGTCCAATTAATTACAGCAATGCTTTTTACACATTTCTTTGTCCTATGGGAAAACAGAGCACGAACGTACACTCTGCGATGCAAAAGTTTAAACCAAATGCAAATGTATGAATAAAAAGAAAACTATTCAGCGAAATGCTTTCAAATTTCTACTGCATGTAGACAATATGGTTCCAAATACGTGTCAGGAGTTTTTTAAAATTTAATCAAAACGAAAATCGGAAATTACAAAAGACATAATTTTTTTTTGCTGTTTCAAAAGTTTAGACAAAAGTCAGATTTTATTCAAATATCTCTTAAAATGATATTGGTGGAGGAAAGGTGCGACTTTTTTCGTCGAACATAAAGTGTAGAGCATGAATGAATATTAAAAATCCCAAAACCTCTGTAGTTCTCGTGTAATTTCCTATATATTTTGATAAAAACTGTTCAAAATGTTTTGTCTTTGCTTGGAATATCAAAAGTAATGCAGGACCGAAGTTCTTACCCGAAAAATCAAATTAAAAAAAACTTTTAACAGCTTTTTTTACAATCAAAGCTGAAAAGTGTTCTGATTCACCCCATTTACGGTATATTTCTTAAGCAGGAAGGAATTGAAAAAACGGCTCGAACTGACGATTTGTCCGTTAATCCTACAAAACTTCAACTTGGTCAATAACAGCACGTGACAACATACGTAGATGAACAACTGAATTGGGATGCATAAAAAAAACAAAGAATTTTGCTTGAGCCCTTTTCGGAGAGAGTGTCTCAAATAAGATAGATTTTAATGGTAAAAGCAACACAACATATGATCATTGGATCTTTTCTCAAGTCCCACTAATTAAATTATAATCCATCTAGGCCAGCCCAATTTTAATATTTTTCAGCAGAGAAAGTAATTCATTTTTTAGTCACGATGATACATGCGCTGCTTTTCCCAATAAAATTTGGTTTATTTGGGACACTTTGTCCGAAAAGGCTCAAGCACAATTCTTTATTTTTTTTATGCATCCCGATTCAGCTGTTCATCTATTTATGGTGTCACGTGCTGTTATTGACCCAAGTTGAAGTTTTGTAGGATTAAGGTGCGAATCGGCAGTTTGAGCCATTTTATCAATTCCTTCATCCTTAACACTAGAACCGCGGGAATTTCGATATACCTAGAACCGCGGAAGGGGTCATTTTGACCCCAGCTAGTAATTCAATGAAAAAAGCGCAAACGCTTAGTTCAGCTAACTGAAATATTTTTTTTAAAGTAATAATTAATATTTCTTAGAATTCTAGTTAAATTATTTGTATAAAACAACAGTTATCAACGGTTTTCTTATTACAATATCGTATTTTAAAATTTTTATTACTTTGAGTATAAAAACGTATGTCCAAGAAAATATACATACCTTTGCTATTTTAAATAGGAAAATAGAGTAAGTAGTTCAATATGTTAAGCTATATTTAAAAACAGTAATAATACGTTTTTTCAGTTAGTTATAGTTTAAAAAATAATCGGCAGTTTGCAGAATGAGTTGTGAATAAAACGTAAAAGTATGCTTTGTATACTTTGCACAAATAAGAACTTGGTACTTTGAACAGATATTTACAGTTTTATTTTTACAATTTGACTTTGGAATCTGTCTTGTTTGCATTTAATTTGCGGTTGTCTGTCGTTTCCATTTGTTGCGTCACACATTAGAGTTTGCTACCTATATTTATTAATTTATTTATTTTTAATGAGAAACAACAAAATTTTCTCATGATTTTCCAATCAAGTCTTGAAGTGGTGCTTACTAGCACATTTTTCAGTTATAGTTTTACATAAAACCAAATAATAGATTGCCATCAAGGTGCAAAATATTACGTAAAAACGTAAAAATCTCATCATTCCATGAACTTAGTTTCTTAGCAATGTAGTCTGGAAAAAATATGATCTGCATTCCTTTGGCCCGAAACTATGAAGTTGGAGGCTTTTTGCGAGAAATATTTTAGGTATTTCAAAATTGATATAAAAATATTTATTTCTTCCAATGTTACTTATTAGTACTTTAGACCAGTGATTTACGGTGCGTGTGCTCCTACGTTACTCCTTTTCGCTTTACTTCAATGATATTCATCTGCTGATATGTTTCATCTTCCGTGCATTTCCTTATGTACTTCAATATCAATTTCTTTATAACAACACTAAAAACATTTAAAGGACTGTTGTGGATAATACTGCTTTTACTATTGGGTGTTGGCCCCCTTCTTCCTTCAAAAATCGTATCTTTTGTTCCAATGTGAAAGAAGTTCAAAAGTCTCTCCTCCTTTGTCAACTTACTATTTTCCACTTTAAATGTTATTGTTGATTTGCTTTAAAAAAATTTTTCCGTACGTGTATTTTCTCCCGAAACATTTTTAAGTTCAATAAGTCTTCTCAAAATTAAAACAATTTCATCATTACCTCTAGATACTTCACAGATAATTGTTTTGAATATTTTATAGCTTCCTGGACAGTCTGATTACGGAAGTATTTCTTATATACAGAATAAAATGTGCCCTTGTCATATGTTTTATTGCGTTCAAACGTAGCCTGAGTTTCAAACCAATCATAATGCTCAAAACCAACCGATCCAAATGCTTATGTTTCAGTCCCAGGGAATTGGCTAGGGAACCCCCCCCCCCCATTTCTAATTTTTTAAGGTTGGGAGGGTGCGTGCTGAATACAAATTTTATCTGAAACCAACACCGAATTATATGTAAAAACATCAGTTCTTCAAATTTGGAGGGGGGGGGACAATTGCTCCCCCCCCCCACCGCTTTCTTGCTAAATTACTGCCTCTGTATTCCATTTCAGAAATTCTTTTGTGAAGAAGAAATATGCTACAGGTGCTTATCAGAAAATGTACATTTTTAGTCATTTGTGCTTCAATATTTCTCAAGGGTCATATTGACCCACACCGCGGTTCTAGGTATAAGTGCTAAAAACTGAAAAAATAATAATGCCAAAAATTTTTAATGCTGGGAAAACAATCTTCCCCTCAAATAATTAAAAGTCGTAAAAGGAATTGTTTCTTCGATTAATACTTTTTACGTGGGGGTAAATTGAACTTCGCTTTGGGTCAAATTGACCCCTTCCGCGGTTCTAGTGTTAAGAAATATAATTTTTCTTGGCCTTTTTGATCTATACACATGTCTGAATTTGTTCTCCACGAAGTAAAAAACAATGTACTACCATACTAGAGCCGATTTAATAAACGAAAAATTAGGTTCATTTTCAAATTTCAGCTTCCAAACTTTCTTATCTTCTTTACACGAGAACTTCAGAGGTTTTGATTATTCATTCACCAATCTCTGCACTTTATATTCGAAGAAAAAAGTCCCAAATCATTTTTCTTAGTCTCCAGCTTTAGTTGGCACATGAAAGACTGGATGCCATATTGAGGGACCGTACTGTGCTCAAAGAAGGCTGAAGGAATATTACGCAACCCCATTGAAAAAAGAGAAAAAAAGTCCCATGACCGCGAAAAAAAAAAAAAAAAAACCCGATTGAGTGTCATTAATTTTTCATTACGTTTAAAAGTCAAAGGTATATAAAATTTATGATCCGAAATTACATGGAAGGTAAAAAAAAAAATAAATAATATTCATAGTTTTTCCTCGTAGTTTCAAGATACTGCGGTAGATTCAAATTCTAGTTCCATGCTGATTTAAAAATAGATTTTTCAATACTTAGTTTTTCGTCGTGACTTCAGACTCGGGTAAGAACAAAAATGCCGATAGGGCTCCTTTGGTGGAGAGAAATTAGATTTTATATCTTTAGAGCTCTTTGTCATGGTTTTTCGACTCTCTTTTCTATAAAAATTTTACTATAGGCATAAAATAATAACTATCTTTAGTTTTTTGTTTTAAATATTGTGTTGTGTTGAATATCCAATATCAGGTTGAAGTTTCTTCCAGTTTCAAATTCATTATTTTTGAAGAATTTTAATGCCTATGTTTTTCTATGGTAGGTATTATATACATTTTTCTATTCAAAAACACTCTCAAAGATTTTTATAAAATAAATATATAATTTAAAAATACACGAAACAATAATGTCATATGTGTCTAACGTAAAAAGATCATGCAGAAATTAGTTCGTGATATTCGGAAGCTCAAAATAGTCAGCTTGCTAGTTAATCGTAAAGAAATACTATAAAACTTAAAATTAATAAAAATATTTACTCAGTGACTACAGAAAATGACTACTTTACTATGTGATAGATATCTATTGATCTTCAATATTCACTTATTCACTCATGAACATTTCAGAAAAAATTTAGTTACAGTAACAGATAAATAAGTAACTAAGTTATAAAATATAAACTTAATACACTTCAATATTTAAAAGCGCATACTTAGATTTTAGAATATTAAAGAAAAAAATATTATATCATTTGTTGTACGTATAACTCAGGATCTTTAATATTCACTCAACAACGCATGCATATTTTTGTAACCATTAGGTTATAATAACGTTAAAATTGTAAAAGTAACGCATAAGTAAAGTCTGCGCATTGTAAAAGTAAGGAACAAAAATAGCTTATACCTGAATATAAGTTTCGTATACTCTTCGTAATTATTACTTTATCTGGAGTTTTTTAACTTTTAAAGTTATTTATTAAATTTAAATAAAATACCATAAGCTATTTTTTGCTTGTGTTTTCTTTCATTAGGTGTAAGCAGATAATAGAAAACTCTTTACTTACATATAATATGAAATATATAAATATTTAAGATTCATTAGATTTGTTCTCAGTGAAACAAATTCTGCTACAATTCAAAAAATACGGAATAAAGAGTGAAGTTTTAAACAATAATGAGCTAGTTTTCCTCTGCTGTTAACATCCCAAGATATTTCAAATTAATATCGGTTCTTTAATCACGCTAAAATAGAAAGCGCTTTAATGTAATAAATACCGATTTAACGAAGAGACTATACATCGAGATCGGAAAAGGCAATGAAATTCTTTTCGAAAAATTGTTTAAATACCCCATAAATTATTCCGATCATTAGCTCCGATAATAAAGAGTCGTTTTATGTTTATAAGCAGATTTTAGATCGGAAGCCATAAATCTTTCTTGAGTGAAATGTAGAGAAAAGTCACCAGGTCGTTCAAACTGTTCGATAATGAAACCGGCAAATTTGCATATTGTACCTGTTGCTTTCTTTCTCACAAAAGTGACCAAATTAACGCAAGTGTTTCCTCAAGAGTTAATAGAGGGAGCACGCAATAATCTCCGATGGGATTATTTAAATGGAAGGGAGCGAAGAGGTTGGCTAGAGTCAGTGGCGTACATAACGCCCCCATAGATCCCGTGGAGCCCGATCTAGAGAAATAGCACTATGAGTTCACGGAAAAAATATTTTTTATATTTTACTAGGGGGGTGGGGGAGCACTTACAAAGCTTGCGGGGAGGTCTATGTACGCTACTGGCTAGAGCGTAGTCAGTCTTTCAATGAATGGTCTGTACGTTCAAGTATCATTGTTCAGTTCAAGAGGTTGTTCGATACTGAAATTGGCAAATTTGCATATTTTACCTGTTGCTTTCTCTCTCACAAAAGTGACCAAATTAACGCAAGTGTTTCCTCAAGAGTTAATAGAGGGAGCACGCAATAATCTCCGATTTGATCATTTAAATGGAAGTGAGCGAAGATAATCTAGAGCGTAGTCAGTCTTTCAATGAATGGTCTATAAGTTCAAGTATCATTGTTCAAGGAGTTGTTCGAGAATGAATCCGGCAAATCTGCATATTTTACCTGTTGCTTTCTTTCTCACATAAATGACCAAATTAACGGAAGTGCTTCCCGAAGAGTTAATAGAAGTTGCACGCAATAATCTCCGATGGGATCATTTAAATGGAAGTGGGCGAAGATTGGCTCGAGCGTAGTCACTCTTTCAATGAATGGTCCATAAATTCAACAATCATTGTTCAAGGGGTTGCTCAATAACGAATCCGTCAAATTAGCATACTTTACCTGTTGCTTTCTTTCTCACATAAATGAACAAATTAACACAAGTGTTTCCTCAAGAGGTAATAGAGGGGGCACGCAATAATCTCCGATGGGATCATTTAAATGAGAATGAGCGAAGATTGGCTCGAGCGTAGTCACTCTTTTAATGAATGGGTCAAGTATCATTGTTTGAGGGGTTTGTAGGGCTGTTTGATGAATGAAAGAGTTGTTTTGATCGGTTACATCTGGGGCATCTGCTACGACGAGGTGTTGACCTTTAATGGAGGGATAGCCGTGTAACCATGACAACGGTTCGATCGCTTCTCCTGCCTCATTACTCGATGAGATTTGCTCGCGCTACCTTCAGCTTCGAGCAATAAATGTTTATCAAATACCAAAAACATGTTTCAAATGTTCTTCGGTGGCAAAAGTGTAAATTGATTTTTAACTACAAAGGGCGGGGGAGGGAGGGGGGTCGTAGTGCAGAATAAAGCATCAAAACGCGGATAGGAGTGGATGCTTGCTGACTGGAAAAGTTTTTAAGAGCGGAGAAATCACCTTTCAGGTTTTCTTTTCAACGAATAAAAAGTTTGTAATCACCAAAAGATTTTCTTTTTTTTGGGAGGGGGCGGGTGGCAGTTCCGTCATTTGGAGGAGCAAGGGGGCAGTTTCCAGCTGGTTTGAAAAAAAAATGTATTTATGTATAAGCGGGACTGGTTTGTGCTGTTTTTTGCTATAACTTACATTGAGTATATAACTCCCCCCCCCCCGAGAAAAAATCGAAATGACGGGTCTCGGTGGAGTGGGGGTGGGGATGATGATATTAACCCTTAGTTGATGAGGTGGGGCTTATATAGTATATTACCTTGTATTATATGCAGATATATTTTTAACTCTTCTGCGAACATATTTCACGCGTTCAGCATTTCAAAAATGTAGTCAAGCTTATTTTTACGCTTTGAAAATTAAATAAAATTTAGCATCATGCAAAAAGGAAAAAAAAAAAAGAAGCAGCTGGATTTTATGAAGTATAACATTTGAATGTTTTGTATATTTTTAAATAAATGTCAAATTTTCTTAAAAACCAAAATAGTGCCCATTTCTTCTTTCCCTGCCGTGTTCTATTTATTTCATCATTAGAAAGTTAGTTCTTTTGTAGAGTTGATCCCTTTTACTATGATCTTTAATCTTTTCCTATTTGCACTCCTCGAAAATGAATTTCCCTCCGCTAAAAACTTCAAGGCGTATTTTCACGCATTGAAAAAAAAAAAAAGAAACTTAGGAATATTTCTGTGTCATATGTATGTCATAGTATGGTGTTATTTCAGTTTTGTTTTTTAAATGTATGACAAAAAAGTTCATGCAACTGCTCAATTTTGTTTAGAGCACAAGGAATAGTATAAATTCACCACTTACTTTAGTAAGCATCACCTTACCGGTTTTAAAAAGCATCATTACTTTAATTGCGTGCTTTTTTAAAGTTTGCGAAGTAAAATTATTTCAAACTACTTGTTTTTAGGAGTTACTTTTAAAAAGTATATTTTGGGGAAGCTTTGCTTCAGCACGAGAAAAAAATAGCTAGGTTGAAAATTTCCTGGGCGACTTAACACAAATATACAAAATGTCAAATTTTAACTAGAAATATGATTTTAATTTCTAAGAATTGTGTTTGTGGTGCTTAACTGTTATTTTTTTAAAAGAAATTTTCTCATGTGTTTTGCTAAAAATTCCTAACCAGTCATTAACTTCAACTTTGTTGATGATTTTAAACTTTCTAAAATGTATTAAATCAATGGGAACAAGTTTGTGAACGTTCGTAGAGTTATTTCGACTCATTGCAAAACCATTTTCATTACCAATTAAAATAGTTAAATCGTGAGACTTTTGCGTGTACTGTATGTATAGTCTGGTTCTGATAAGTTAACTTCCGATTCGCGGAGGCTTAAACGATTCCATACGTTAAAATAGAGGTAAACTAAGCCTTGTTGCGTTGCAATAACGAGTATTGGTTTTGTTTCTTTCTAAGAACGTCTCTCTTTCAACCCTAACATAAATGAGTTCTTTCGGGATCAAGCATTAAGTCAACAGCACTATATTACAAATATATTGAGTCACACTTGTTTCCTGTAGAAGTGCCACTGAAACCAAGCACAATTGAAGATTCACTACAAATAGAAAATTTAATTCTTTCAAATCTGAATTAGCGAAAACTTCTCCTTTTATTGAAGAAAACTGTCAAACAGCAATCAAGTTACACGCTCTAAATTTTAGACTCCACTTTTCTTCAATACGGTTTTCGTACACATACGAGTAGCATCACGCGTACTGTTTTGAAACCAAAATGTCGGATGAGTTATCTTTCTTAATATAGTGACCTTAAGTAGGACTAACCTACATCAAATTGGTCTGTAATCACAAGTAAAGAGATAGCTTAGTAAAAACGAGGCTGTTTCACAGAAGTATCCGATTAATCTACGACACAAAGAGACAATTTAACTGTTGAGGACTTATCTAAGATTCTCAAAATTTCACGAACCCCCTCCATTAAAAAGTGACATCATTTGTTGACGGCCCCTAACAGTGGAAAATCGACGAAACATACCAATGGACACATTATCAAATGTCACCTACTAACACAAGTGCTATCTATCACTTTCCTGGATAATTCATTATTTGCAGGCGGACTGATTTTGCATTCTAATGTTCAAATCGAATAAACATTCAAGCTGTTAGTTTCTGATGTCAACAACAATCAATCCCACATTAGCGGCTGTTCCGAAATCCACTTATCAATATCAACGAGTGTACATATTGATCATATCATAGTTTAAAGCAGAAACATGCTTCTCTTGCCAGTGATTATGTGCACGAATCATGTATGGACTTGTTTGCTTGCAGATGTTTCTAATGCATATTTGTGCATCCCCTTGATTCAAAATAGTTTTGAATAATGATGATTCAAAGTAAAATACGATACACAGGAAATCTTAATCATGCGAGAAAATGACCGCCAACATTGACAATATTTATCCCTTTTTCGGGTAATAAGAAAAGGTTTGCCGTGGATTTTAGTTGGAATATTTTTGCAAAATGACTACGAAAGTACCCAACTCCAATTCAGTGCCAATTACCCTTTCCTATTACCTATAAAAGAGGTAAACATTGTCAGTGTCGAAGATCAACTTACCTACTGTCTGATTTACTTAGGCAAAACCTTCTGCGTATTTACGCATGCGTTAGATCTTCTGTGATCTTACCAAAATAGGGGTGATAGGTAAGATAATAATAAGAAGCATTTTTAGCCGTATCAAACAACGTAAGAACGACGCTAATTTCAAATACATAGTTAAGTTGAATGTGTTAAAAGGATAGCAAAAATGCAAGTTTTAAATTGAAAACTTCGGAAAGTTCCCATTCACAACCCATCACCCCTTTTTTAAGTGGAATGGTTCCCGAGTGCTAGGCGCGGTTTTCATGGACAGACAGTATACAGCGACAGAGAGTCTCCAACCACAGACTCAGTCTTTTATTGATATCTATAAATAATTAACAGATATTTACGAGTTTTTATTTTCGCTATATTTTTTTTCCTTCATTTTCAGTCAAGGATTCCGAATTTTGAAGACTGCTTAAAATACACTGAAAACGATTGCGTTATTTTTGATGAATCAATTCAGATACGTCTATGTGATTGTATAATTATTGTCAACTGATGAGTAAATAAATTAAAAAATGTATGGATCGTTATGTTCACTACTTCTCCAAATACTAAATGCATAATTATAGCTATGAATCATTTTCCCACTATGTTGAAAACTTTTGCGGAACAGTTCATAAAAACTAGGGGAATTGTATTATGCAAAATGCTCATGTATGAGCATTTTGCATAATCCATCCCATGTAATGAGCATCTTGCATTATGCAAAATCCTCCCATTTAATGTTCATAGGAAAGTATAGCGACTGAGACTTAATAAGTGATACACTGCGATGCAAAAGTTTAGACAAAATGCAAATATGTGAATAAAAAGAAAACTATTCAACGAAATGCTTTCAAATTTCTACTGCAGGTACACAATATGGTCCCAAATACGTGTCTGGAGTTCTTATAACTATAACTGGAATCAAATTTTGGATATTACAAAATATGTTTTTTTTACATTGTTGCAAAAGTTTAGACAATAGTCAGATTTTATGCAAATATCCCTTGAAATGTGATTGGTGGAGGAAATGCGGGGCTGTATTATTCATTTATAAAGTGCAGAGATTGCTGAATAAATAATCAAAATCTCAAAAGCTCTTTAGTTCTCGCGTAAAGAAGATGATAAAGTTTGGAAGCCGAAATTTGAAAATGAACCTACTTTATTAATTTTTTGTCTTTTAAATCGGCTCCAGTATGGTAGTACATTGTTTTTTACTTTGTGGAGAGCAAATTCAGACATGCGTATCGATCAAAAAGTCCAAGAAAAAGTATATTTCTTAAGGATGAAGGAATTGAAAAAAAACGGCTCAGACTGACGATTCGCCCCTTAATCCTACAAAACTTCAACTTGGGTCAAAAACAGCACGTGACAGCATAAGTAGATGAGCAACTGAATCGGAATGCATAAAAAAAACCAAAGAATTGTGCTTGAGCCTTTTCAGACAGAGTGTCCCAAATAGGCCAGATTTTAATAGTAAAAGCAGCACAGCATATGATCATTGGATATTTCTCAAGTCCCGCGAAGAGAATTATAATCCATCTAGGCCATCCCAATTTTAATAATTTTATCAGAGAAAGTACCATTTATTTTTTAGTCACGATGATGCATATGCTGCTTTTCACATTAAAATCCGGCTTATTTGGGACACTCTGTCCGAAAAGGCTCAGGCACAATTCTTTGTTTTTTTTTATGCATTCCGATTCAGTTGTTCATCTACTTATGCTGTCACGTGCTGTTTTTGACCCAAGTTGAAGTTTTGCAGGACTAAGGGGCGAATCGTCAGTCTGAGTCGTTTTTTCAATTCCTTCATCCTTAAGAAATATAATTTTTCTTGGACTTTTTGATGGATACGCATGTCTGAATTTGCTCTCCACAAAGTAAAAAACAATGTACTACCATACTAGAGCCGATTTAAAGACAAAAAATTAATAAAGTAGGTTCATTTTCAAATTCCGGCTTCCAAACTTTCTCATCTTCTTTACACGAGAACTAAAGAGCTTTTGAGATTTTGATTATTTATTCAGCAATCTCTGCACTTTATAAATGAATAATACAGTCCCGCATTTCCTCCACCAATCACATTTCAGGGGATATTTGCATAAAATCTGACTAGTGTCTAAACTTTTGCAACAATGTAAAAAAATGTCTTTTGTAATATCCAAAATTTGATTCCACTTATAGTTATAAGAACTCCAGACACGTATTTGGGACCATATTGTGTACCTGCATTAGAAATTTGAAAGTATTTCGTTGAATAGTTTTCTTTTTATTCACATATTTGCATTTTGTCTAAACTTTTGAATCGCAGTGTATATATTCTTACAAACGAATGCTTGCTTATTTTATTTTACTCTTATGAGTTTATGAAGTGCAAAGAGGCTAGGAGAAAAAGAGTTTTTTTTAATGCATTTTCTTTCAAAAAAAAAAAAAAAACGCATAGACATTGTATCTATCACTTTCTAGAGCTCATTAATAAATTTAATTAATTGTTTTAAACTGAAAACGATTTAGATCGTAAGATTTTTTATAACAAAATTAAAGATTGCTTTTATGTTATACTGCGTATGTTTTTCACTGCTTATTTCAAAACACAGAAAGTAATTTAATGCTAAAATGTATTATTGTTTCCCCCTCCATAAAATCCACAGTAAGGTGAAGTTTTCCCTTATCTGTCAGATGACATCCGCTGCAATCCGTAAACTGGCAAAGGTCTTAGCCAATCAAGTAGCGCGCTTATCGGAGAAACGTAATGATGTTAAAATTTAATTGGTTAAGGAATTTTCGGGTTACCATTTTCCGATATGTTTAGACAGCATTTAACATTCTGCCTTTGCGAGTTAAATATTTGTGAATTTCTGTTGTTCTTTGCAGCATATTTATAAACTGCGCTTAACATGTATCAATATTATTTTCTATTATGTTAGCGTGCTTAAAAAGACTCCATCCATGTCAAAAACAGTAATTCATCATTTTTTTTTCAAAATAAGAGTCTCATCCAGCTAGTGGGAATATATATTTTACATTTATTTGTAATAACTTCAATGAAATCAATGCATCTGACACTTTTTATTCAATCTTGAAAAATGTTTTTCATAAAATTGCTAGAATGTAAACAACTGGCACAGAAATTGTTCCGCGAAAATATATTCTCGGAAAATATCGACGAAATAGAAAACCATCGAAGAATAAAAATTCATTTTTTTACTTTTCGTACGTCATTTTCTTAGAAGTAAATCTGTGACAAAAATTGAAATCGCCAATATGGCACCGCATCAATTGAGGATGTTTGAGAAAGAGATTCAGTAATCTAAGTTTCCCCTATCAACCATGTAAATGCAGTTAACAAATTGGATTAGAGTTAACCGGCGCTCAAGGACTTTGCCTTTTACTCATTTCTGCTGAATCAGCCATTGGGGTAAAGACTTTCCAACTTTGAACATGCTTTTATTTGTACGACAAAGGGCTAATGACTTAAGGCGGTTTATTTTTTGCTTGTGTGTTATAACTGCGTAAGGTGAGTTTTCGACAAAGTGGATTAGAGTCGATCGAAAAGTTGCTTAAGCTTTTGTGTTAAAAAAAGTGCTTACTCCATATTTTTTTTTTCAATATCTATGTACATTTTTCAAGCTGGATAATTAGTAGGTTAGAGGAAAACAATATATTTCGATACATTTATTTCCCAGTATATTATTTATAATCAAAATTACCCTTACGTAATTTTTAACTTCAAAGCACGAAGGGATTTAAAAGTTAACTATGTAACAAAAATTTTCCCCTATTTAACACAATAAAAAGTCCTAAATTCAAACATCCAAAAATCGGAAAGTTAAAAAACTTGGACTTTTTCAATCCTCAGTTTTATTTTCAAAACATAAAAAAACTGTGTTAAAGATAAGGTAATATATTTATTTTCCATTAAAAGTTATAAAAATTGGCAGAATCTAGAAATTCTGCCAGAATAGACAAAACATTAACCAATTTAACAATTTCGATTTGAAAAACTAAGTCTCCTTTTTTTAAAACCGTAAAGACAGAATGCACCTTTGCATGACATAAAAGGACATCGTGACTTAGTGGAACAACTTTCCTGGCAATCTCAGTGACTGACACCTCACATAGGTGGGTGGTAAGACCTTTAATTTCTACTTTCTTATTTTCGTTTCGAAATGAGGTTACTTGTTGCATGGGGCCCTTCTGTTGATGAAATTGCATATAGTATGAACTTCAGAAAAAAGACTGCAAGACAAAAGTTTTAGGAGACTAAGGGCCCTGCTCCACATCAGCAGAAAACGCGACCGAAACCGAAGGCAGAAACCGAAAATCCGGGTACTTTGCATAGAAATACCATTTAATCCGTTTTACGTTTCTGCTTTATTTTTCTGCTATACGTTAACGTGGAGCAGGGCCCTAAGTTTCAATTTTGATAAAATACGTATAAATTCCGACTCTTTGAAATTCATTGGAACAAATTTCATATGATTCTTCCATGTTACCTTTTAACTCTCATCTGTGCGCGACTTGCTCAATCGCGAAAACAAGCTCGTGAGTGTCAATGACATACATACTAAGTATATTTATGAAAAACAACAAAATACACTCATAAGTAAAATAATTTATATTCTAAAAACTTGGAGAGAAGAAATTGCTTGATATTAGCCATTGAAAATACGGTTAATATGTTTACAGCATCTTTAACGCGTTAAAATGTTTTTTATATGACGTGGTTTATACGTACATAAACACATTTACAACAGTTTGTAAAACACATACGTCAAAAAAAAAATCGATCAAATGCGAATGAATAAGAATTTAGTCGCTAAATCTTAATCTTGCAACTCTTTTTTCAGTGGTACTTTTAAAAATAATTTGTTTGCAATAAACCGTTTATTTTTTCTCCAATTTTTGGAGACTGTACTTTTATTAGCCCACGGAGTTCAGTTTAATTATGTCTAAATCATTTCTTCAATAAAAATTTGTAGTATGCAAAATAGCTCAAGTGAAGTTGAAAAACCAAGACCTTATTAATATCCTAAACAGCGCGTACAAAGTTATTGAAAAGCTGTACGCACCGTACGTAAGAAAAATCAATAGACTATCAGTCGTAGTAAGACAAATAGTTCTGTAGATAAATTGCACTTAAACCTCTGGTGGGTTACGAAATTAAACTCGGAAATTATTTATTTTATTTCTTTTTCACACTCTTTTCAGAAATATTCAGCAATAAAATTTCTCTTCTTTTACACACTGTCCTTTTGCTACGAGACCTGTGATTTTATGAGAATGCTTAAGGATTTATCATATCTATTAAGCGCCAAGTAAAATGCAGATATATATTGTTCGTCAATTAGACCGTATACTCGAATTATCGCAAATTATTATTTGTTTTTACTACTAGCAATAGCTAAAATATGTTTCATTTTGCATTTATCACGCTTTTTAGCCTACTTTCCCGTTAAAAATAAAAGAAAGACGAAAAAAGTATTAAAAGTAGCTTAATGCATCTAAAAAATATCGCCAAGTCCAAAAAATATCGCCAAGTAAAAAAATATCGCCAAGTCCAAAAATTATTGCCAAGTTAAAAAAATAAAAAGGTAAAATGAATATCGAAAAATTAAAAATTTGAAAGTATGGTATTGAGATGGGGAATTTGTGTGTCGGTCTGTCGGTCTGTCTGTCTGTCCCCCCCCTAATAACTTTTGAATGAACATTCCGATTTGGACAAACTTTTTTTTGTTGGAAAGATCTCGGCGAGTACAGCTCATTCCCATATTTGATTTTTCGATTTGAACAATTTTTGGTTCAACTTTGAACCGTTCAAACAACCTGTCCCGCGATGCTAACTTTTGAGTGAACAGTCCGATTTGAACAAACTTTTTTTTGTTCGAAAGATCTTTTCAAGGATACTTCATTCCCTTATCGACATTTTCGATTTGAACAATTTTTTGTTCAACATTGAACCGTTCAAATAAACTGTCACCCCTAATAACTTTTGAATGAACAGTCCGATTTAAACAAACTTTTTTTTGTTCGAAGTTCTCGGCAAGGATACTTTATTACCGTATTTAAATTTTCAATTTGAACAATTTTGGTTCAACATTGAACCGTTTAAGCAACCTTTCTCCACCTAATAACTTTTGAGTGAACCGTCCGAATGGAATAAACTTTTTTTTGTTCGAAAAATCTCGGCGAGTACAGCTCATTCCCATATTTGATTTTTCGATTTGAACAATTTTTGGTTCAAATTTGAACCATTCAAACAACCTGTCCCGCGATGCTAACTTTTGAGTGAACAATCCGATTTGAACAAACTTTTTTTTGTCCGAATTATCTTATCAAGGATACTTCATTCCCGTATTTACATTTCCGATTCGAACAATTTTTCGTTCAACATTGAACCGCTTAATCAAGCTGTCACCCCTAATAACTTTTGAGTGACCAGTCCGATTTAAATAAACTTTTTTTTTTGTTCGAAGGATCTCAGCAAGGATACTTCATTACCGTATTTTAATTTTCCATTTGAGTATTTTTTCGTTCATCATTGAACCGTTCAAGCAACCTTTCCCCACCTAATAACTTTTGAGTGAACCGTCCGAAAGGAATAAACTTTTTTTTGTTTGAAAGATCTCGGAGAGGCTTTCCCATACATTCCCATATTTCGCTTTTTGATTTGAACCATTTTTCGTGCAATATTGAACCGTTCAGAAAAAAATTAACATTAGCGCCTACGGGGAATTTAAGTTGAATGTTGATCCTGAACTTAAAGTCGGATTTCCTTCAAACTAACTTTGTAAGAAAATGGTTTTGATAAATAATGTTTGTAAAGTACTTTTCTGAGTAATCTTCTGTGAGGACTCTCATTCCGACTCCGACTCCGCGAACATGGCGGAAATGCAGGCTCAGAAAAAAAAAAAAAAATGACTGAACGTGCAGACGTTTTTTTGTTTATTTATTCATTTGTTTTATTTTATTTATTATTATTATTATTTTATTTATTATTTTTTTTTGCAGACGATTTTTTTTTGTAACAAAAATTTTTCATTCACGAGAACATTTTATTCTTTATTTATATTTAACAACTGGCACCAGATTAAAAGTGAAATTTGAGACATTTTATTAACGGACGAGTTTTTTTTCTTTTTTTTTTTTTTTTTCTTTCTTTGATAAAATGAGTTTTGATGCTCTTTGTACTTTTATTTATTTATTTTATTATTATTATTATTATTATTATTATTATTATTTTTGAAAACGATGGAGGTTTTTTTTCCCGGAGGAACTATAACAGTTGCACTCTTTAAAAGATGCGACAAAACTTTATTTATTCGTTAATTACTTTTTACGTGTCTCTTTCATCTGATGAGAGGGGTATATTTTGCTTTTCGAAATCAGCTCTAAGTGCTAAAAAGGTATGTTTGACATAATTTTCAGTCTCAGATAATTAAGAGAATAATGATCAGATGCGAGAATGCCGATGTCGATGTACGGGAAAGTAGGCTCGTTTAGTTCTTGACAGAACTTCTTGTTACTTATTAAATAAATGATTTAATTAGCAATAAATGCCTGTAGCCATTAAATAAAACGCCACGAGCAAAATACTTAATATGAGCCATTGAGATTTTTAATTACCGTTTACCGTTAGCTAAAGTTTTTTATTTTTCAAAAATAATACCAGAAATGGATTTCTCATGTGCAATTGTGCAAATACATTAGCTCGTAAATGTGCAAGTTGATGTTCAAAAAATACTTTCATGACATAGCACTCAATGCATATCATATCGAAGAATATTAATAATAGTAATAATTATAATAAAAAACACGTTCACGTATATGAACTTCACATAGGCACTGAAGGGAGGGGGGAGGCAACTGCTCCTTCCTGACTCCTTAAATGACGGGCCTGCATATTTGCAATGTGAGCTTGTATTGAGCTGGTGATTTTATTTTTAATATTAGTAGTTAAACAAATGTCGTTTAACATCCAGTAAATACGTAAATCGCAGCTTAACACATGATCATTTAGAAGTTTTTCGAAATTTTAGCTAGTCTATAGCTAGATTTACTAACATTTCTTTAAACTGTCTACATTAGCCTGCTGTTTAAGATGAAATGAAAGAATCTTCACAAAAATTAAGTGAACAGTTGGGAAACTCAGTGCATAAGTGAACTAAGTCTATTTCTTGTCTTATTTTGGAAATGTTTACTCTAAAATATAATAGCAAGCTAAAGTATAATAACTCAAATCTGCAGTCATCTAAAAGTCAACTATGCATGATACTAGAATGTATCAATCCTTTAAACTCAAGGTTTATTAACTTTAGAGACATTTAAAGGCGATTTCTGGCAATCTTATCAACTGATTTAGTTCACTTGTGCTCTGAGCCTTCGAAGAAGTTTGGCGAAAATGCAAAACAAACTGACGCCCATCTTCCAAAATGACGCTGATTGCTGCTGAAAATGAGCTGCAGAAGTTTATTATCGGAATAGATAAAACAATGGAATTGTTGTTGGTAGGAGAGAAGAATTTAAATCAAATTTTACGGTGTGCAATAAGTTTTCCGTGGTCTTTTTTGATTGTCATAAAACAAGTTTAATATTTTTTTTATCCAGATAGAAAGCTGAACAAAAAAACGTTACACCTGTCATGTATGTAAGCGAACTTTTCTTTGCTAATGGTATAATTATTAAGATGTTCGCAATAGCCCAGTATTTGTTCCTCTTTCGCTTAAAAATTATGTTAAGCAATTGTAAGTTTATTTTTTAATTAGAATTAATTTCAAATATGAATTGCTATTCATTTTATTTTTGAATTTATTGGCTAACAGTTGCGTTATTTGTAGTTCAATACAGCAAATTGTTGATACCAGATATTTACTACAAATAAAACTTTTATTTTTTATACAGTAAACGTATGATTTCTTAAAAAATGAAAATAATTTTAACTTATGAAAGATTAAAATTGTTTTTAAGAAAATACATTTCAGTTGGAAAACAACAATTTAACCTAAATCCAAGTCACTCATGACGTCCACAATAATTATTATGTTATTAAAATCAAGCAGATGTTCGGATGTAGGGGCTTGAATTAAGTATTTTCATTAAATCTTCTGTAGGAAGTTCTCTTCTTTAAATTCTTAAAATATTTAGGTTTTAAAGATCATCTTTTAAAATCTTCCCACGTATTCATCTTTGTCTGGGTACAGGACTTGAGCTACATAAAGTCTGCTTGACTTTTCTCATGCATTGTAAGCAATTTCTTTTTAAATTTGTAACTTTTTGGCGTTCTAATGTCTAATTTCTCATTAGAAATTGAGATAGTAATTATTCCTTGACCCAATCTTGATTAAAAGAACTAGGATTATAAACTTTTGATTTTTCAAACAGTTTCCTTCGTTGCCCTGTTTGCTCTTTTCATAAGTTCGAATCGGAACAGTCGATTGAAGCGTTTTGATACACCCCGTAAATTCGTGTCCTATGACATCGTACAGAATTTACCCAATTTTTATAATTTTTTTTCCTAAATGTCAATTTTATTTTTCGCTTCAAAATGAAAAAAAGGTCTTTACTTACATGCAAAATTTGCAAATTATGAAAACTTGTTACTTTAATATTCTACGTGCAGCCTTGCTCATTCATCAGTAGCGTTGCCAGAGCATCAAAAGTAAATTTATCGTACTTTTCATGATAATACCCTTACCAAAAATATAAGCAGCCAAAAATACCCAATTGTATATTTAAGGAGAATTATTTTGTATTGTTTCGATCGTGACAAGTATCGTTTCGATTCGCCCCACTGTCTCGATACATCCCATTTTACAGTACTTTAATTAACAAAATTTTATGGAGTGCATGAAAAATATAATCTTGATGGTGTATATAACCAACCTCAACATGTACGTTATGAAGAATCGCCTCACTAGTTAAATATAGTATACCCTTTTCATAGTCCACAAGTAAATAATTTTATAATGAATGTTTACATACTCTGGATGTTAGATTCTTCTGAAAATAAATGATTTTGCTTAAAGGATTCCGCAATTTTAAGGAGATAAATCCCCGGTAATAAAAACTAATTGATATTTGTTGTAAGGAAAAGATTGTTGCGAGATAATTAATTCAGTAATAAGCACGAAAAAACCTTAAAAGGTCAAAGATTATGTTAAATTTTACTGCAGCTAGTAAAGTTATTTGTCTACTCAATGTTCGAACAAAGGATAGCAAAAACAAAAAAATTACTTCCAAATCACTCGATTCAACCAATTCTCTTTTCCATTACTCTAATTTATTTTTTTCTCCAAAATGTGTATCTCACGGCTTTAGTTTCTTTTAAAAAAGAAAAGGGGAAAAAAAAGAAAAAAAAAACAGTTTAGATCGTTTAACTCGAAATTGTGTCTTTGATGCTTGATTGCTTTTTTGTGATGTAGAAAAAGCATATTCGGAAGGTGCAAATTTGATTGTTTTATTTCCTAGGCTGCTAATTAATTTCATTACTTTTTCAACGGCAGAATTCTATTCAAGCTAGAAAAGAACATTTATTACATTATTTTTATTAATCGAGGATATTTGCTTCAACTAGTTAACTATTCAAATTCCGTCAGAATCTGGAAAATTATCTTTTAGAATTCTTTTTCGAAATATATTCGTCTTTCGATACAATTAATTAAATTATTCCAACATTGCTCGTAATATTTCAATATTATTTTATCATGTTCCAAATAATGACTGTCATGATTTTGGATAAATGTTTCACGTTTTCTTGTCTTTAAGCCTTGTGATTTTTCTTCTTACTGTTTTACTTAGTTTAAACTAGAAGAACGTATCAATTTAATAGGTTATTGTTTGACACCTTCTTTTAAAAAACAAAATCTTAAAACTCATTTCTGCTGTACCATTTATATTAGTGCAGAATGATGACGAGACTGTAGAAAAATAAAAAATTTGAATGAAGCATTTGTAAATTCATACCCAGGCAGGATTGAACAGCTCAAAGGAAAATGAGAACAAAGAAACGTTCAAAAACAAGACCATTTGTTTGCAGATAGAAAAAATAGGCTGGGGTGAAATACTATTCAAAATGACTGGCTCCGCAATTACCCTCCAATGGCACAATTGTATAAGGCACAAATTACCAAAGGATGGAATTCCTTGTTACCCATAAATTTCCATAAGATACCATCCTTGTAATCATCAGATTCTTATAGGATGGCATCCCTGTAACTACGAAGTTCCATGAGATGACATCCTCGTAACCCCCTTACGTTGGTATGTTTGTAACCCGCAAATTGTCGTAACAGGACATTTTTGTAACGTACAAATTCCTTACGATGTTATCCTTTTATAACCCACAAATTCTCATATTCTAGTTCATTACCTATAGTATCTGTTCCAGCTTCTCGTGGCGTGCTTTGCTAGGTTGAATGAGGACAGAACAATACTACCATGCTAAGCGCAAAAGTGGTATCTGCAGTCGAGCTCAAACTGAGAAAAAAATCTTTGAAGCTTTGCGCCTCACATATTTGATTTGGATGACACTTTTTCAGAATTTTTTTACAATGTTTTATGTTCTCAAACCAAATAACTTTGTATGTGGGTAAAATACGTCACAAAGAACTACCTGGTGGCGATAGCTCAGTTTCGTTAAAACGTGCAGATACGACTTTTGTGCTTAGCACGGCAGAATAGGTAAAAGGCTTTCCGTAGTAGAACCTCTTTTTGTTTGTCGAACTAATCTTATTTTGAAGCTGTAATTTATTATTATTATTATTATTATTGTTTTGAGAGCCACTTGATGGAGGCACATGAATATACTGTGTTCCTTCTCACAGTAATTAGTTTCATTTCATTAGGCTTAGTGTAATAGGTGTACAGTTTCGGAAGGATGATCCAGGTCGGTAAACCGGCATAGAAAGAACCAAACACTTCTCCCGTCAGGCAACTTCCATTTCAGGGTCCCCTTTTAGTCACTGTGCTATTAAGGGCCTGAATTCTTTTTTATTTTTGAAGTGTAAAACATAAATTGTTTGTTTGTTTGTTTCAAATGGGGCTGCGTTTAGTTCCATTTGCAGACCTTTTGCATTCCCCAAGACCGGCATCCACTCTTTCATGTGGCATCACCATCGGCGGAATGCCATTATTACGAGAATTTTGACGCCCAATTTCCCCTATAGATGGAGGCACCTGGGCTCTATTCGATGCGAAACTGTACTAGGAAGTTAATTTTGCCAAGAGATACTAAATGCCAAGCAAGTACTAGAGGGATCTTTTACATGCCGCATAATTATACGACATGGACGCTGTCGATTTTCTGCATCATGAAAATCCACTAACTGGCGTCGAGTTTGATTCCGCGACTTAAGGCCATCGTCTTAACTAGTACACCACTCTGTCGGTGTAAAACATAAATTTGAAAGCTCAAAAGCAATATGGCGGCACAATTCCATTTTTAAATAAAAAATTACTGGACTTGATTCCTTTTGACCCTGTAGCGCCGCAGTTGTAAATATCAATAACAGAGACTTAGTTGATTATATGTCTGAAAATACACAACTGACCATTATTAATCCAAAAGAAAACAACTGCTAGCTGTCAAACATTGAAATGTATTTATTTTTTTATTTGACAAATCTATAAAGTTGGCAGGATTTTATCTAAATCTGAAACACAGCGGCACAGGAGATTATAGGTATGAGAGTCACGTAAGAACGACCTCAAGAGATTTTCAACAGATTTGAAGCCAAAGTTTTTATTTGACAATTCTTTCTTTTAAGAAAAAAAGGAGTAGCGTGATATAGTTTGATTGAATTCAATACAGGTCATGACTAGTTTTTATCAGAGCCTAGGGAAACACAATCTTTTTTTCTGAAAAACCAATAAAAATGATTTGGAAAACTGAAATCCATACTGCAAAGAATTTCTGTATAAATTGTTATTGAAGACATTGAAATAAATTTTTCCTATCTAGTTCTGTTTCAAAAAAAAAGACTTGACATGCTCTAATCTATCGCTTTTTAAAAACAAGTGCGAGACAATGATTATAGTTTCATTTTTTTATGTGAGACTGATATTTTATTTAAACGCTCAGTGCAGAATAGATCAGTACTGTATTGGAGGTATTTGACTGCTGTAAAGGGATATGACGTTTACCTTCTGCTTTATGTCGGAAAATAGCGTATATCCTTTATTTTTGCATGAGTTTGAAGATATTCTTTCTACTTTATTTGAAGGATTTGATTTTATAATAACGTACAAAATGTCGCACTCGATAGACATAAGTGTCAGTTTTTCTAACTTGGTTCTGAGCATTTACTGTAAAATAACGTTTCAATAATCTTCCAAAAATGTTGATCTGTTAACTATACTGCAAAAAATAAACTTGTTTTTTGCAATATAATACTGGCAGCCGAGGTTTTAGTTGAAAACTGTAAAATGCAGAGACATAAAAGGTAAAACCGTCAGTTTTAGTTAAATACTGTAAAATACGCAGTTTTAGTTTAATACTGTAAAATTAGCAACTGTGCAGTTTATTACAGCACATTTTATAGTTTTAAGATGGAACCTGGGCTGCCAGTATTATACTGTAAAAACAAGTTTATTTTTTGTAGCATACAACTATTACAGATTTATCATTCCTATCAGTAAAATTAAATGAGTAAGTAAGTTGGAAAAATGATGATAGAAATATTCGTAAGAATTAATGAAGAAACCGTCCATGCGTAGATCTCAGGACTCCCCAGGGAACGCGCCAATACTCCCAGCAGCAAATACCCAAGTTCTCCTCTTATAAGTTTACTCACACAGAATTGCCCTCACTCTCTCACTCTTTCATTTATTTCACTTTGAAACTCGCTGTGCTGCGCGTCACCAATGTCAACAATTTCCGCTCCCAAGGGGAAAGTGATGGTCTCATGCTAATCTATATAAAGTCATGAAATTGATCTTTTTCTTCAACGCAGAGCACACTTGAAAAAGTGAGGCGAAGACGTCTATTTTTTGGTTCAATTTTATTTGTCCCGCAGCTTCTTTTACTCTTTTTATAACCCGTTTCAGCATAAAAAAGTATAACAAAATGAGAAACTAAATAAACAAGTGCCTAAACCAAACTAAAAATAATAAAAATTGGTGGCGCAGCAGAATTCATATTAAATTTTTTAAAACATTCGCTTTTTCTAAGTATAACACAGTAAGTTAATATATATATATATATATATATATATATATATATATATATATATATATATATATATATATATATATATATATATATATATATATTTATATATATGCGCCGGATATTAGTTACAGATTACATTTACAACTCCTGAAATTTCTTAGCTTATTGTAAATTTAATTTATGTACAAAATCTAAGATTAAATTAAAAATTAATAAGCCGCTTCTTTTACTCTTTTTGTAACCCGTTTCAGCATAAAAAAGTATAACAAAATAAGAAACTAAATAAACAAGTGCCTAAACCGAACTATAAATAGCAAAAATTGGAGGCCCAGCAGAATTCATATTAATTTTTTTTTAAACATTCGCTTTTTTTCAAGTATAACACAGTAAGTTTTTATCTATATATATATGCGCCGGATATTAGTTACAGATTACATTTACAACTCTTGAAATTTCTTAGCTTATGGTAAATTTGATTTATGTACAAAATCTAAGATTAAATTAAAAGTTAATAAGAACCACTGCTCAGATGAATCATTGCTGAGAACATTTCTATATCCAGTCAATTAATTAAGGAAACAAAAAAGATAAACGAAACTAAATAAAAATCAGCTCATCTGTTAAGGAGCATCGATGCTACAGCGAGACGCGCAGAAACCCGCTAAAATTTATGATTCTTGTTCATTGAATTTGGTGACTGAGATTTAAAGGATTCTTTTACATTCTAATCTCATATCTGATTTATTTTACTCCTAGTTTCATTTTTTGGAAGGTTACACATTTTTCTTTGTATAATTTGGTAGCTGTGGTTTAAAGGAATTTTTACATTCTAATCTCATTTATAATTTATTTTTTCTGTTAGTTTCATTTTTGAAAGGTTATATTTTTCTTTGTTGGATTCGGTAGCTGTGATTTAAAGGAATTTTTACACTCTAATCTCATGCATAATTTCATTTTTCTCCATATCCGTTTTCTTTTGGAAGGTTATAAATTTTTATATAGATTAGTCTAATCACTGTCAATTATTTCACAAATGTGCTAATTCTAATTTATTTTAGTTTTCTGAGCTACGTTTCGATTCACAAGGATTTGAATTTCTTAAAGTTCAAAATTCTATTTATTTGTTCTGTGGAATAAATCTATACCAGAAAAATACCTTCCGGTGCATTTTCCTAAATAATTATTGCAAGTGCAAAGGATTAAATAACTCAAACACACATTCAAACATTTTGAAATACGACGACTAAGAAATTGTCTGCATCAGCTAATTGCTGCATTTTAATAATGTTCTCATTACTGCGCATAAGGCATGAGCAATGTCGTTCTTCTAACGATCCTTTCAGCAGAAGATCGTTCATTGTTTTCACCCGTAGGGAAGACCGGGTATAGTTAATACCCTTTTTGTATGCTGATTTTTCTCATTTTTCTTACTAATGTTGCGTACCAAAATAAATTTGCATGCAATATTATTACTCTTTTCTCCCACCAAATAATAATTTAAAAACCTTTGTTTATTATTTTTTTTTATATTGAAAAGTTCTTAAATTTTGTTTCGAATGAATTAACTCAACTTAAACTCAAATGAACTCAATTAACCCAATGAATTAACTCACACAAATGAATTAACTGCTATGATGACGTAATAAGCAACGAAATGATGTTTTTAAGAGTTGTCTTTAAAGAAAGAGCTTCATAAAATGTTTGGAGTTATCCAAATTAGGCGATAAAAATAATCTGATTATGTCCGTCCAATCAGCCTAAGTTAATAGCTCCCTCATAAGACTCAGTTCTGGTGCATACGCAATCGAATATTATAGCCCTCGTACCAACTTAAGCCCTATATCAACTGAACCTGGTCTCCCCTACAAGAATTCATTTATTTGAGACTTCGCTCACTAAAAAAGTTATTTGTCTATCATAAATAATAAAAAATTAGAATTTTGTTAGATATAAATAATTAATTAATTCTTACAATACATTATAAAACTAATAAAGCTTAGTTTATTAATGTACTTGCATTAACAAGGTGGCATCGAAAGGATGAAGAGTAAATGATGCCGAATGTGCTGTATCACAAAATATAAACTAGAAACAAAATAGTATGTTTACTTAAGTATGCAGTGGCGTACATAGCGCCCCTATGGCTCCTGCGGCGCTGGGGGTTGGACGAGCTTTGAGGGCGCACAATTAAAAAAATAGCACTATGAGTTACACGGGATGTTTTTTTTTTAATAGTTTGATAGGGGGTGGGGGCGTTCTTACAAATCTTGCGGTGGGGGAGCACATAAGTCTATGTACGCTACTATAAGTATACCGTAAGTGTAATAAAAGTAAAAATGAACCAACGAACTGAAACAAATGTACTTCTAGTGTAATGATAAAATCTTTCATCATTAAATGGAACGGATGAGCAAAGTGCGGCTAGAGTACACTGCATCTGCAAAAGTGTGTTGCACACGCAAATTTTCGGGTTTTCGGATACCAGTGAGACGTTGTTTGCTCAAGAGCATTAATCCCCCCCCCCCCCGAATTGGCGTTTTTGCGCAAACAACGTTTCACAAGCATCCGAAAACCCGAAAATTTGAATGTGCAACGCACTTTTGCAGATGCAACGTTTTACCTGAATTCCGCATTTATTGTATCAGTACAATGTTGCTACTTAAACCTGGGCATTGTTATTCTTTTTAACGATTCATTCAGCAGAAGCTCGTTCATTGTTGTTACCCATACATTGAACTCGTTTATTTGAACTACTTCGTTCAGATAAAAGTTATTTAAAATTGCCCTTGAAAACACACTAACAATAAATAACTAAAAATTACGTATAAATTAAATTGTAACTCAATAAGAAACTAGAGCAGTTGGCTATAAAAATAATGAAACTTGATTCATTAACCTACCGACGTAAACAAGATGGTGATAAAAAGCTGAAGTGCAAATGATGCTGAATACTTCAATAAAAAATAAAAAAAAAATACTAATTTAAATTTTAACAGCTCGAAATTTAAGTTATGTTTTTTTGCAATGATGAATTGCGATATGCGTGTGTTGCCATTTAGTGTGTGTGTGTAGGCTGTCGTGTTTTTGTTCTCCTTTTCCACCATGTCCTGCAGGGGCCGGTGAGCAGGTCCTAGTGGTGGATCCCCAGGACGCGAGACGTTGGCAGACTGCCAAGCTTAAAGAGAGACTACACGACCTAAGAGGTCAAAAAAGAAAGCAGAGCAATTTGCCACTGTACAAAAACGGTTTGTTTATTTGTGTGTATACTTTACGCTAAACTCTAATAAAAGGAAAAATGAATGATCTACCTGAAACAAATGTAATTCTCTACTTCTTCTACAGCGTTTAAAGCTTTTCACTACAAAATCCAGCAGAAGAGGAGAGTCTACAAAGTTTGATATCTACTGTTTGATATTTTTTTCGGCGGCCTCGAACGCATTTGCGCATGCCTCAAGTCTCTACTGATCTGTCAAGATAGGGATGATGGTGAAAAGAGAGATAAGGAATGCGAGGATATTTTGTTTTGTTTTCATTTTCGTTGGTTTCGTTTATTTAACGCGTTGGTTAGCGTTAATGTTTTTTTTTTAATTTGTTCCCCTTCCTTATCAGTTCTAGAAAAATAAAATATCGGACTAAGCAACAATGCTAACACGGTGCATTGTCTTAATCAAGCTGTCTCCTCTTTTTGAAATCGAATCGTTCAACGGTGCTAGGTGCGCCTTTCAACGTTGGACAAGTATCAGTGCAAGGCTCTAAGTTCTACTTGTTCACCGTTCAAAGGAAAGGTCGTTTATTTTTTAGGAGATCGTACAGCACCGTTCATTTTAAGGTGTTGGTCTTCTATACTCGTTCGTTCACGAAAAACACATCGATATTTTATTTTCCAAAGTGTTCAGCGTTCAAAAAATGGCCTTTTATTTTTCAGAAGATGTTACCGCAAACTGGACCGTTCATTTTAATAAGTAGTTCTTATAGCTACATTCATTCACGAAAAACACATACCTACTCCACGTATTTTACATTCTGAAATTAAACTAACCTATTCTGCTGCAATAAATTCCTCGGTAATTCATAACAGAGGAATTGCTATCTATTTTTAAGCAAAGCAGTAGTCTTCCAACTTTGACAAAAAATGAATTAAAAAAACAAAAACAAAACAGCTGCTATTTTATTCAGCCTGTTTGCTTCCCTAAAGGCAGACAAAAAGAAAAAGAACCTGTTCCGAAAGAGGTGCAAATACTGAACTTATACATCGCTTAATAACTGAACATTCCATTTGGCTAGTGCAAAAAAGAACATTTTTTCATCACTAAACATATTTTTAAGTTTGCTTAGAATTCATGTTAAAACGCTCAAAAAATATAATTGCTTTCTTTTCATCAACTTAATGCAGCTTTTTACGCCACGTTTCGGGAATTTCTTTGAATTAACGTAACATTTTTAGTACCATTTGATGCAGAAATATTTTTTGATGCATAGAAATTAAGACATTTCATGTTTTTTTCATGTTGATTACTACTACATTATGTTACAATTTTTAACATTGGGGACTGATAGAATGATAGAACAATTACAAATGAATTGTATTTACATAAAGTAGCAGGAAGTGATTCTTAGAACAATTAAAGAGCATATCACCAAAGATGTCAGCAACCAAAATTTCTAAAAGTAAGGTGACATTTCTACAATGTTACACTACAAAAAAAAACAAACTGTTGTTTTTACAGTATAATACTGAAGTAGAAATTTCAGTTTAAAACTGAAAAATACACAGTAATGAACTGTAAAAACTAGCTATTTTGCAGCTTATTTCTGTAAAAGTAGCAGTTTTAGTTTATTACTGTAAAATTACTATAAAATTAGTTGTATTATTCTATATAAACAACAGCATAATACTGGCAACAGAGTTTCAAGTTCAAAACTGTAAAATGCACAGTAATAAACTGTAAAACTAGCAATTTTATAGTTTATTACTGTAAAATTAGCAATTTTACAGTTTATTACTGTAAAATTACTATGAAATTAGCTGTATTATACTGTAAAAACAACATTTTTTTTTTCAGTGAAACTGCCATGATTATTTCCATTTTGGCCTAGTTTCTTATCTAAACTTTAAAAAATTGGGACATAAAAAAAGCATAATATCCCAAAAAACAAAAGAAAATTTTAAACAAATTAAGTACTTTAATAAACACGAGAAAAAAATGAAATAAGGTATCGAGAAGGGGAAATCTGTGTGTCTGTGTATGCTGTCTTCTATAAATTTAGAGAAAGTATTAGAAATTGTATAAACCTTTTTCTACTTGAGAATTCTCGGCTACTACAACTCAACTTTGCTCTACTTTTCCCCATTATCGTTGATACATTTTAATAAGCGCCGTAAAACTGTATTAGCGAAATGATGACGTAAACTAAAAAAAAAAAAAAAAAAAATGCTTATTATACCTTGTTTTAAAGTGGTATTTAAAAAATACAGACTTTTAGTTTTAAATGTTATGCTTCGTTAACTTGAGCTAAGCAATTTTAATGAGATTAAAAAGAGCGGCATAAGAAAAACACTTAAAACATGAAATTAATTTTTAACTAATGAGTCATTCAGCTAATGAACTTTCAGCTGTAATGTAATGCTTCTTTGTAAATATTAATTAGTCACAAGGCGCGAAAACATGAATGATTAAAATGTGCATAATTAATAAATGACGTAGTTTACTGCAAATTCAAAACGTATATTTTATCTCATGACGTGTCTTTTTTTTATTTAATTTCACGTTTACGCAGTTTGAATAATTAAATTTTTTTTCAAAAGAGTTGCAATCATAAAACGGTTGAATTGTGTGAACCTCTATTTATTACTCTTATTTTTTGACTAGAAAATTACTAATGAGTTCTCCCATGAATTAAAAAAAAAGAAAGAATCACGTGCTCTCCTAAAGTTAAACTTATTTTATATGTTTCATGTTCTGTTCTGAAAAAAAAAAGATCATCAAGAAAGATTGATATTGCAGTAATTAATTATTACATCAAAATCCAGCAATTAGTCAAGAAGAGAAGTCAGACTTCAGCGCGCACATAAACAGATTCATAAATGACCCTTCCTTGCAGTGGCGTAGTGAAAAAGTAGGGGGAGAGAAAGATTTATACACTAAAAAAAAATGTATAATGATACAACGCCACTCAAAACATTTCTTTTTAAAAAATTACAATTTCTATGTATGGCTACCGCTAATATATATTTACCTCTATCTATTTATACCTATCTATCCATCCATTCACCCATCTATCTATATACATTGTGGTTCAAAAGAGATCGTACCTCCCCCCCTTATTTTCAAAGTATGTTACTTATGGTTGAATGTTTGTTATACACATTTACTTTGAAGTCTTAAGAGTCAAACATCGGCAGAACAGCATCCATAAAGTACCGTCCACCCGTGAAAGCCGCGCCTAGCACTCGCGAACCATTCCATTTAAAAAAGGAGGTGATGGGTTGTGAGTGGGAACTTTCCGAAGTTTTCAATTTAAAACCTGCATTTTTTTTTTTTTTGATATCCTTTTGACGTTTTCATCTAAGCTATGTTTTTTTGAAATTAGCATCGTTCTACGTTGTTTGATACGGCTCACAAAATACTTGGTCCTCCCTTTTTTGTTATCTTACCTTTCACCCCTATTTTGGTAAGATCAGAGAAGACCTGACGCATGCGTAAATACGTGGAAGGTTTTACTTAAGAAAATCAGACAGTTACACTGCTTTGTGCCATACTCGCGCATATGTTTTGGGGCAAAACATCTCCGAATCCATGAAACTCTGCCAGTAGCGCAGTCAAAAATTACCTTATGGGTGGTTTTTATGGCAGTAACCATTGTCGCTGTAAATTGTGTGCATGAAAATTTAGAATATACAATAAGCTCCTGATTATTCGCGGAATAGCGTGGCATGGGAACCGCGGGTTAGAGAATACCGCGGATTATCCGAAATTATGTAAAAAACAACGCTATTGTACACGATAGCTGAAAAAAAAATCATAACACTCACATATACATTTAAGTTATAGCTAAAAACAATCACATTTAATGTAAAAAATGTCTCCAACTGTTAAAAATGAAGTGACACATTCAAAATCACCTTAAAAAATGAAAACAGAAGCGTGAAAGACCCACGGATAATCCACACCGTGAATAATCAGGCGAGAGTTTACTGTACATCTACACTGTTAAAAATTTTCCTGAAATTTTACGGTAAAAGTTACTGGCATCCATGTTGCCAGTAACTTTTACCGTAAAATATTTTTTTACTGTAAAATTTTACGGAAGAGAAAACGAGGATTAAAAAGTGCGACCCAACAAGCACAAATAACATTTAAACGTTTTATAAACGTTTTCAAGCGATTGTTTCAACGTTAATAACCATTTTACAACCTTTAAAAAACGAAGTGTGCTACTTGGAGAGATACGAACGACAAGGATCGAACCCAGAACCCGATTTTTACACACTGCTTTATTATCCACGGTACCATATGAGACATATCAGGAGAGCGGAAATAGGGTGTCATCTGCATCGCACAGTAAGTCACGTGGTGATCAATTGGCGCTGCAATCGCCATTTTTTTTATCGGTACAATTTACTGTAAAAATTTTCTGTACTGTAAACGCTACATTTTACAGTAACATTTACCATAAAAGCTTCCTGAATTTTTAACAGTGTAACCTAATGGTAATACAAAGCAAAGTGTTCGGAGGAACAGAGAGTCGCAGCCGCGACAGCAAGACGTTTCCCTGCCAATTTTATGATTACCAACATGGCAAAAGTGAGTCTTAATGAGAATCGCAAGTCTGTCCAAAGGGAAATAAAGGTACTCACCTATCACCATCATATCCATTTGTACTCGGGTTAATCCTATGGTAATCCAATGAATTGTACTAACTCTGGTATTCACTTAACTAATTCAACGAACACACGCAGAAGGAACACTCAAAGTTGATAACATAAAGGAAAAGGTAGTTTATTACCTGGAGATAGCGTAATTTGCAGTTGCCGGTGAATCACAAATCACCACAATGCACAGAAATGATAAAATAACATACACAATACTGAACAGTGGAGATCATAATGTAAGATACCGAACCTCTCATATGAGAAGTACTCCAATTGATAATTCCAAAGCACTGTCATACCAAGAGATGATATTCACGAAAACAGGCGTTTAATATAAGGTGTAATTTTTTCATAACACTATATCAGAACAATGGAGCTAGTTATCCATCCACTAATTTAATTGCCATAACACCCTATATTTTATTTCTTTGGGAATTCCATTTTTGAGAAGAAAAAAATACGGACCTTTTTAGTGCCAACCCCTTCCAGACTCGATTTTCAAGTCACCAACTGAAAACTCAAAAGGCTTCTTACCTGATGTTTACGACAACAAAAGAAAGACTAGTGAACTTCCACAAAGCAAGAATTAAAAAAAGTCCGTTACCATTGAACCTTCGATGGTTCAATGGAAGATCAGTTTTGCCTTCTTCATGTAAATTCTAACCGATTCTTCAAGTAAAAATAAACAATGAAAATAAATTGAAACCGGTGCTCACCTGTCAATCATCTCTCACCACTGCGAGCAAAAGTGGAATAAGTTAGCACTAGCTGACCAAAGCATTCGCACTTGACAGAAGGAATGCAAGTTTTTTAAGTAATTTTTTTAATTAATTGAACAAAATGTTTATTTTTTGTGCATTTTTCTTCGTCAGAAATTAGAAATGTCTTCTTGTTTGGTACTACCAGTACAAAACCAAAAATACTACTTTAATTAGCGAAATTAATTAAAAAATGAGACAGTAAGCTAAAACTGTTGTGAAATACTAGGAATATTAAAACATATGGAGTATGGTTTCATAGTGTATGCATTTATTATGCATTCAATGCTGAAACTTTAATATGTGCAGCAGTCGAAGCTTCGGCAATTAGTTTGCTTTGGTATTTGGCGCTTCGCGACATCTCGATTTTCAATGTCTATCCATCTATCTTTATCTAAGCTTTTCCGTCTGTCTCTTGATATCTATTTACCTAACAGTATGTATTCATCTATTTATAATTATCTATTTCTATCCATTTATTTATATCCATCTATATCTATATCTGTCTTGCTGTGTGGGTGTAAAAATAAATGCAATCCCTTTCCATGAAAAATGTCTCCCTACGGCACTGTTTCCTTGTAGATATATTAAAATAAATATCACTGAAACTGATTTTGACTTCGAAAAAGAAAGTTAAGATTTTATTTTTTGAATGTTTACGTCAAAATGAACGAAGCAAGCGATAATTTGACACGTGTATAATGTAAGGTAAGGCAAAAAGAAATAGATAAGATAACAAGTATCGATTACACGGCAGCAAAGCTTTGCGGGAAATTCTTAGAAAAAGAAATTGAGATCTTCGGAATAAAAGTAATTCATTAGCTGGCTATAATTGACACACTCGCATTTTTTTTTCGTCGTTTCGTGGAAAAGTTGAGATACTTATAAATATTCAGTATTAGAGAATATAACAGATAACCTTTTCTAGCAGTATTTTTGTAGGTACTAAATGGCTAAGTGTATATAAACAGAAATATTTTTTTAAGTTATTGCATTAGAACTGCGTGTTATTGGATCATGTTTGCAACGTGTACTTATAGCGTCAAAGGCGAAAAAAGGAAACAATGTGAAAGGTAAATCTTAATGATAAATTACCAGTGACAAATATTTGTTTTACTGATTATTGATATAAAAATATATTAATTTAACCCTTTAACTGTCATGCCCGAGATAGTCTCGGGCACAGCTGGTTTTCGAAAATGTCACCCCCGAGTATTACTCGGGGTAATTTTTTTTTTTTTGAGTGCATCGTATTGTTATACCCGAATATATATCGGGAGACGTTTATTTCGGCTTCATCTCTTTGTCAAACCCGACTGTTTCTCGGGTTTGTGCTTGGAAAAGTGTTAAAAATCAAAATAACTTGACAGTTAAAGGGTTAAACCGTCTCTGAAAATGAGATTGATAAAGATAACTCGTATTGATTACACTTAGCAGAGTTTTTTGAGACATGCTTGGAAAAAGACATTGAAATCTTTATAATTAAAGTAACGTGTCTGCTGATGATAATTGATACACTTGAAATTTGTTTTTTCGTCACTTCTTGGAAACGTGAAAATACTTATAAAAAGTCAGTATTAGATAATAATACAACATTTTTAACAGAATTTTGGTAGGTACTTAATGACAAAGTCTGTACAGGAAAATATTTTTAAAAACAATTGCATTAGGACTTTGGTTCATGTCTGTGATGCTTACTTATAATGTAAAATTAGAAAAAGGGGATAATTTTGAAAGGTAAATCTTGAACATAATATTCCGTTCAATATGTATTATTTATATAAAATGTAATATTTTTGCACTTTTCTTAAAATATGTTTGAGGAAAATTTAAGCATTAAAAAACTATCTGACAAGTGAAATGAAGTATTGAAACAGTTTTTAACCCTGTCATAAACATGGAAATGAGAAAATATTTCATGTTAATTGAAAATGTCATGTAAAAGCGCTTTAATATATACGTATATATATATATATATATATATATATATATATATATATATATATATATATATATATAAATATATATATATATATATATATATATCAGAGACGTGCCGTCTGGGTAGGCAAGGTAGGCAGTGCCTACCCATGAAGAAAACATACCATTTTTTTAATTTCATTAAATGACATGTAATGCGCTGATTTGGAAATATAAAGGCATTAAACAGCGAATAGAGCAGAAAAAACCCCGGAAATGTTCATTTTTCTTCCTTAAAAAGCACCGACTGCCGCTGCTTTTCAACCACTGTATCTATACTGTGCGTAATATTAGGAAGTGCACGTGCCCCGCACTTTTCTCCCCTAATGCTCGAAAAGCGGCAACGAAAGGCTGTCCGAAAAGCGCCTTTGCGGTTTCTTCTTTTCTCTGCCAAAACTTGACTACGTGATGCGCTGTGCCTGTAGAGTCTGTGGCGTTTCTACGGTCTAGACGTCTTGATATCGTCTTTTGTACAGTACTGTTGAATGCTTACAGTTTGCTACTCCATTGTCGTGTTTTTTTTTATTAACTGCAGTAATTTTCAACTGTTTTAGGTTTTTTTTTATATCCCGCTTTTTCGTAGGATTAAGTTGAAACTGTATCCAATATGGAAATGAGATATATAAATTATATACATATATGCAGGCGAATATTCCTGCATAAATGTACTTTATTTGTATTGTAAGTAAACATCTTTCATATTCATATTTTTTTACTACTTTTAACATTTTATGCGTTTTTAAGATCTATATTATTCCACAAATCTTCGCATCTGCCTACCCTAGGCATTAATTGACGGCACGTGCCTGATATATATATATATATATATATATATATATATATATATATATATATATATATATATATATATATATATATACTGAAGTGACAAAAGTCATGGGATACCTCTTAATATCGTGTCGGCCCTCCTTTTGCCCGGCGAAGTGCAACAACTCGACGTGGCATGGACTCAACAAGTCGTTGGAAGTCTTCTGCAGGAACATTGAGCCATGCTGTCTCGATAGACGTCCATAATTGTGAAAGCGTTGATGGGGCAGGATTTTGGGCACGAACAGACCTCTCGATGGTGTCCCATAAATGCTCAATGGGATTCATGTCGGGCGATCTAGGTGGCCAAATCATTCGTTGGAATTGTCCAGAATTTTCTTCAAACCAATTGCGAACAGTTGTGGCCCGGTGACATGGCGCATTGTCATCCATAAAAATCCCATCGTTGTTTGGGTACATGAAGTCCATGAATGGCTGCAAGTGATCTCCAAGTAGCTGCACATAAGCATTTCCAGTCAATGTTCGGTCCAGTCGCACTAGAGGACCAAGTCCATGCCATGAAAAAACAGCCCACACCATTACGGAGCCACCACCAGCTTGAACAGTGCCTTGCTGACAGTTTGGGTCCATGGCTTCGTGGGGTCTGCGCCACACTCGAACCCTACCATCGGCTCTTACCAGCTGAAATCGTGACTCATCGGACCAGGCCACGGTTTTCCATTCATCTAGGGACCAACCGATATGCTCACGTGCCCACGAGAGTCGCTGCAAGCGATGTCGTTCTGTCAGTAAAGGCACTCGAGTCGGTCTTCTGCTGGAATAGCCCAAGAAATCCAAATTTCTCCGCACAGTTCTAGCAGACACGTCCATTGTACGTCCCACATTGATTTCTACGGTGATTTGATGCAGTGTTGCTTGTCTGTTAGAATTTACGACTCTTTGCAGACGTCGCCGGTCTCGATCTTTAAGTGCAGGCGGTCGACCACTGCGCTGTCCATGGTGGGATGTTATGCCTGAAATTTCATACTCTCGGCACACTCTTGACACAGTGGATCTGGGAATGTTGAATTCTCTAACGATTTCCGAAATGGCATGACCCATGCGTCTAGCTCCAACTAACATTCCGCGTTCAAAGTCTGTTAATTCACGTCGTGCGGTCATCATCACGTTAAAACCTCTTCACATGAATAACTTGAACAGAAATGAAAGCTCTGTAAAAGCACTGCGCATTTATACCTGTTCTCAGCGATGCTACTGCCATCTGAAAATTTGCATATTGCTATCCCATGACTTTTGTCACTTCAGTGTATATATCGCTTATTACATTTAAATGAGAAAATACTTCCTGTGAATTTAAAAAAAGAAAAAAGGTCATATAAACAAAGCGCTTAAAAAAATTTATAGATCCCTTATTACAAAAAAGTGAGACTTTCGGACGAAGTAATGTATGGCCTATAACATATTTAGTACATTAACTATTTTAATTTATTTCATCTAAATATTTTATAATTTATTAACTCCAAAACTATTGGTACATTAAATAGAATTACACTTTATGTCCAGATTTTAATGACGTCAGCTCTTGCTAATCTAATTATATATAACTACATTGAAAGTGGCTTCTATACCAAATTTCAATATTCATAATACTTAAACCATAAAATCCAAACTAAATAAATGAGTTGGTTTATTGTAAACTCTAAGGTATTTTTTGACCGAATTGAATGAATAAACCAAATAAATAACTTGTTTTTATAAGACAAATACATAAAAATTTATGATATTCAATCTATCATACTTCTGTGGGTAGGTCTATGTAAGCGAAAATTCTGACGTGTTATCGACCAGATTTGAAAGATGTCAGAGATACTCATGCTAATCTACTTATTTGTTAAGAAACATTGAAAACGGCTTCTAAACTAAATTTCAATATCTATAACATTTAAATCATAGATTCCAAAATAAATTTTTAAAAAGTTTATGCATTATAAACTCTATAAATCTAAGAAAAAGAAAACACTTTATATTACAAATTAAAGGCTTTATATGTTATTCACAACGTATTTCTAGGAACATTATGCCTCGAATGTGCAATAAAAGAGTGCTTTGTTTGCACTCGTCGGTAAAACTACAAGATCAGTTCATAAATTTGTGAAGCCCTGATGCAGTTTTGATTTCGTTGCTGTTTAACAACTTTAACACTTTACAACATATTTTATAATTAATGACAGAGTGTGGACGATTTAAGATATATCAACTCTCAAGCCTACAGACGTAACAACAAAATCACAAACTTTTGATTTTTTAACGTCAAATTACTAAGCAAAGATAATTTATTGATCTAATTGGCCGGTTACCTTGTCTAGTGGTCAAAGAAGTCTGACAGTAAGGGATAGGTCCGGGTTCGAATCCTTGCTCGGACATTGATATACTTTCTCCTGTCATTGTCCTTGCCTGGTGTGAATGTGTTGTTGTGCTGCTGCCTACTCAAAAACGTGTTCCTATGACATGTGTGTACTCTGGTAGTCGGACTTCACACCAAATAACGGTACAGTTGGAAAAGTGAAGCAGCCCATCCTAAATTGCCAGCCCAGCTGGCACAAGACAGCAACAACATTGATCTAATTTCGCATTAGATCAAGTAACATATTTTTCAAAACCATTTTTTTTTCTTGCTTACGATGCCAAAATCACTGATGTAAATGTTTCTTTCAGATGATCAATAGGCAGGATGGCGGCCTTCGTCGCCAAACAAATGATGGGCAGCAAGCTCAACGCAGTAAAAGGTAACCATTTTGCTACAACTTATTTCATTAAAGTCACTAGCTTCATTGTCATTCTTTTTGTCTCCCTAGTTTAGGGCAATTAAAAGATTCATACTATTTCGTGATATTGCTTAGAGGAGCACTTATTTCAAGTGCATGTTTCTATTCATTAATTAGTTTCTAACTTCTTTCTAGGGGTACAAAAAAAATACGAATTCAGCAAGGATTAGTTTCTAGCGGAAACCCAGTTTAGCTTAAATAATTAACCAATGATTAAAAAGACTTCTTTACAAACGAAAACGGTTGCAGTAATAACTTTTATGCTTAGCTTACAGCCACCCTATGGAACAATCTTCTTTCCTTGAAGAGTTTTTTTAAGTGGTGATACAGGAAGGGGGAGGAGGAATCTTCAGAGAACAATAAATCGAAAATTGATCCTTCTTGGCACAAATATAAATTAATTACATATAAATGTGAGAACATATTTCTAAGTTTTAAAGTTTTCTAAAGATAATAATTAGCAAAATATATATTTTATTTTGATATTTGCTTAACAAGTAAAGAAAGCTTTATTAAGAATGTCATTTGTCTCAAATATTAAATATAGTAAATTTGATTATCTTTCGTTGATGTTTCCACCTATTGAAGATTTATAAATTGGACTTTTGAAAGTTTGTTGACTAGTATGCAAACTAGTTTACTTTCGAAGGATTTTTACAGCTGTGGGTGAAAATTTATTAATTATACTTTTAAAAACTTGTAGACTTGCATGCATTATTTAAATTAATCCTGTATCTAAAAACAGAAAAAAAATGCTAAAAGCGCCAGATTTTTCTTGTTTTTTTTGTAACGCATGTAATAATTCAACTATTCTTGTGTTTTACAAAAACAAGAGTATCTGCGGAAAAAAAGAAAAAAAAGAAAATTTATAGGTTAGTGCTAAAAATAAATGCAAATTTGTAAGAACCTCATCTAGTATAAGCAATACATGAAGGTGATACTGCAACTGAACTGCTAGTTTTCAATTACAAATAGTATGCTCGGCTCCCTGTAGGAATGTGAGACATAAGTCCCACTTTCCTCGTACATGTATTTTTAAACTGAAAAATAATCAATTTTTAATTTCACGGTTACTGGCAAATAAATTGTAAATGATTAGTTGTCCGATAACATAACTGATCAACAAATCCAACTTTGTTTGACAAACTTTCACACTTTCATAGCAAAGATTGCATGTACTGTCTGATTTTCTTTGGTAAAACCTTCCGAGCATTTACGCATGCGTCTGTTTTTCTCTGATCTTACCAAAATAGGCGATAGCTAAGATAACAATGAGGGGAAAAATAATGAGAAGCCTTTTGAGTCGCATCAAGCAACGTAGAACGATGCTAATTTCAAATACGCTGCTCAGTTGAATGTGTCAAAAGGGTAGCAAATATGCAAGTTTTAAATTGAAATCTTTGGAAAGTTCCCACTCACAACGCATCACCCCCTTTTTAAGTGGAATAGTTCGCGAGTGCTAAGCGCGGTTTTCACGGGCGGACAATACGATTGTGCAACTCTAAGAGCACAAAAATGGAGCTATGTGAGCAAAATAGCAAATCTGTTTTCCTGAAACCCATCCTGACAATCCAAAGAAATCGAAATCCAAACTGGTTAGTTGGTTTTGAATATTTGAGCAAAATGGTTTTAAAAAAAAGGCATATTACCTTCATGTATCTAAAATGCGTAAGTTGAAAAAAAATTAATTTTCAAAATAAAGCGAAAAATAAATAAGTAGAAACTAAGTCACTAAATAAATAGGGTAAAGTCTTCGCGAAATGTGGAAAATGTCACCTAATATCAAAGTCTAAAGGTAGCATGTGTGAAAATTTGTTGACCAAATATTTCCATGACCCAGTGCGCTTCTTTCTCCCCATACTTATTCTAATTGTCAAGCGAACTAGTTGATACTCAAAAGCTTGAAAGCATTTTATATTGTCTGACTTTCTTAAATGCAAATAAATTCTGATCTTTAAAAATGCAAGTTTCAAACTGAAAACTTCAGAAAGTTCCCACTCATAACAAATCACCCATTTTTTTAAGTGTAATGCTTCGCGAGTGTTAGGCCCGGTTTTCACGGACGGACGGTACCTGCATGTACCGAAATTGTATAAGTTATAGAAATTAATTTCAAAGTAAAGAGAAAAATAAATAAGTAGAAACTAAGTCGCTAATGAAATAGGGTAAACTCCTCGAAATGCGGAAAATGTTCTCTGATATCAAATCTAAAGGTACCATGTGTGAAAATTTGTTATCCAAATGTTCTCCTGACCCAGTGCGTTTCTTTCTCCCATACTTATTCTTTTCGCCAAGAAAATTAGTTAATACTCAGTGCTTCATAGCAATTCATATCTATGAGTAGAAAAAAAGAATCAACTTCTGAGTGTATTTAGAAAGATGCTTATTTAGTTAATCTATCTACCATTATTACCTACAGTGCGGAACAAAATTTTAAGTTGAAGATAAATATTTTAACAAAATAAAGCAAATGCAACGGAATGCTCTGAAATTTTTACTGAATCAAAACTATATTACTCCAATGACCCTTAAAAGTTTGAAATTAAATTTTATTATAATCCGTTAATTTTTATTAAATCAAAAAACAATAATAATAATAATTTTCGTAGGAAGCCAATTTTCAAGTTTTTTGACACTTGACTAATACTGCATTTATATTATTTAGTATATACATCCTTGTGCAAATTAATTGAAACAAACTCGAAAAATTGAGAAAACTAAGAAAATAACTTTTTTGTTTAAATTTATATAAAACCAAAAGTTTTTATAACATAATATGATGTCTACAACTCCTTGTAAACATTTGGACACGATTCGCCATGGAATCTATCAATTTTTTACATTCATTTGTTATATGTGTAGCTATGAATTAGCGCAGTGATTTGCTTCTCCATAGTCGAACAGTCCTCATGCAATAGTCGATTTTTGCATATAGCCAAAAAGATTCTCGATTGGATTGATGGCAGGAGAGCTCAGGCTATTTAGATGTCTCAATTTGGTTCTCAGACATGAATTTCTTGGTCATTTGGACGCATGGCAAGGGGCGGCGAAATCCTGCTGAAAAAACACCGTTTCATGTGGGTATCGTTCCTTCAACACTGGTAAAGCATTTTATTTCCAGAATAGCAATAGATTTCTCAGAATACATCATACCATCAACATTCTTCAAGAAACCAAACCCATTGTAACTGAGACAACCCCAAAACATCTTTTTAGGGTGGTTTACAAATATTTTCATGTGGAAAACCTGCATTCTTTCACCTGAAGATCTCCGCACGTCCTGAGTTTGTTGACCTTGAATAATAAAATGAATTTTGTCTCTAAATAGTCTTTTCCTCCAATTTTTAGCTGCTCAATTCTTATATTTTGACACCCAGAAATAGCGATTTTTCTTCATTGGTGGAGTCAGAAGCTGTTTCTTCATAAACCGACACACTGGCCGACCGGTACAATAAGGTGATTTTGAACAGTAGATAAGCTTCTGATTAGTGGAAATTGATGATAGGTAAAGGATTTAAGTATCTCATCCATATTTATACTAATTTTTGCATAATCGGTGAAGAATAAAGGGATACTTTTAAAGTCATGAAAAAAAATTTTGTTTCAATTAATTTTCACAAGGGTGTATATATTTGTATAGGAAAAAAGCTTATAATTCATTGACTCAGCTTCTGCTTGGTTTGAATAATTAAAAAAAAAAAAAAAAAGCACAAAAAAAAAAAAAAAACATATTTGAGGATTTAAGCTAATATAGTAAATGCAGTTCATTTTTACCAAAGTAATCACATCCTTTACTTTAAACTTCTCAAAATGTTACTATACAAATGATCAAATAAATTATGTTCCATCAAATAAATGGTCAAATATGTATTCAGCTCAAATGACGAGCTCGCATTTTTATCCTCTATTCTATCTCATATAAAAGAGTAGTTTCGCCTTTCTAGAGCTTCATCTGAAAACTCCGACTTTAAAAGCTTTCATTTTCCTTCCTAACTGCTATATAAAGGTCGAAAACGCATTTTATATTTTACCTTCTTTCAGTTTTGTTTCCTTCTTTGTGAAAATATTTCATACTTTACCTTCGAAGCATATTTCTAGTAGCTAGTTCATATTACGTTGAGCCACAAGTTTTGCAATATTTGACATATGTGAATTTTCGCAACGCTTTGTTAGCGTGTGCTCATGTACTTGAATTGCGCAAGATAGCAAATAAAAAAGCGAATATTATAAGAATTGCTTATCATACAATAACATGAATCCGTATGTGAAATGTGCGTATTAAAAAGAACACCCAAGCTGAGTTAATTATATAGGGTGACCCAGAACATTATGTAACTGCCTCATCTTCTAAGGTAAAACCTTCCACGTATTTACGCATGCATCAGGTCTTCTCTGATCTTACCAAAATAGGGGTGATAGGTAAGATAACAATAAGGGGAAGAATAATAAGCATTTTGAGCCGTATTAAACAACGTAGAACGATGTTAATTTCAAATACATAGTTTAGTTGAACATGTCAAAAGGACAGCCAAAATGCAAGTTTTAAATTGAAAACTTTGGAAAGTTCCCACTCACAACCCATCACCCCTTTTTTAAGTGGAATGGTTCGCGAGTGCTAGGCGCGGTTCTCACGGACGGACAGTACAAACGAGGAGTGGAGGTAGAGAACATAATAGCAAGCAAGAATCACCTGGGAACATATGGGGGGGGGTGCAAGAGAAATGCTGTCGCACTACATGGACATAAAACCAGACATTGATGGATGCAAAACAGGTCATAAATTTATTACACAAAGATGATTTTAGACAACACTTTAATAAAAGAAAGGTTTAAAGCGGTTATTTAAAGTGGCGATGAGCAGCTCTGATACACGCGTCACAATGACAAATCAACGAAGGATGAAGATGCAGCAGGGTAGATGTGTAGAGTATCTAAAACGTACAGGGGATCTGAGTAAGTAACGCACTGAAATTAAAAACTAATTTCTCGAAAACTATGCTGATTGAATTTTTTTCAAAATTCTGAAACAAATTGAAATACATGGGAATTAGTTTAATGCGTGTTCGACGTGTCTTTCATTTCTAGCTATAATCTGGCACGAACAAACAGCGAATTTCAGCAGCAATCGGTGAAGAGTCGAAGTTTTAATGCTGTCAATAATTGCAACTTTTGAATCTAACGATTGATTGTCGACACACTCGAACATAGTTTCTTTAGTTTAAACTCGGTCAAAAACTTCGTTGAGTTAAAATTTGGCGATTGTAAAGTGGTATAAAAACTCAAAACGCCGCGTTTTATATCCCTGTAGTTATTGGTTGTATACTAATGTCAAACTTGTTGTGTTCGAATTGTTTCTTTATGCTCTTAAAGACCAAAAAAAAAAATTTATTGCTTATTTCAAAAGTAAAAGTTATTTAAAACACTCAGAAAAATAGCATTGTTCTAGATAAATTATTTAAAACGTTATGAGTGACTTTAGGGCATGCATGCTATGTGTTCTAATGGAAAAGCCAAACTTTAAAGTGTTTTTCTCGGTGATTAGTTTTTAGTGTTTCTATGTTACTGGAAATGCTAAGGAATTTTTTCTATTAAAGATATAACTTTAAAGCAATATTTTTTTGCACTCAGAATAATATACACTGGCGGAAAAAAAAATCCCAACACCAAGAAAAAATTACTGTAGAGTAATGAAATTAGGGTAATGCAATTATCTAGTTAACATGTTTAATTGATTAAATGTACAAGATCACTGGCTAATTTAAGCTCAAGAAAATTCTGTGCAAATGTGAAATTATGTTAATTTAATAGAAGGTGTAACCCCCAGAATTTTGAAGGCAAGCCTGCAAGCGTGCATGCATTATGTCATACAGGTGCCGAATGTCACTTTGTGGTATGGAGTTCCATGCTTGTTGCACTTGTTGTGTCAATACTAGGACCGTCATTGCTGACTGTGGATGATGCTCGAGGTGCCATCCCATGATATCCCATACGTTATCAATTGGAGACAGACCTGGTGATTTTGCAGGTCATGGTAACATGTCAGCACTCTGTAGAGCACATTGCGTTATAGCAGCGATGTGAGGGCGAGCGTTATCCTGTTGACCAATATACAGCCACCACTTGCACTAAGGCAGAATCTGTTTCGATCAAAAATTACAACAGATCTCCACTCCAACCTCCAGTGAGCTCTGTTGTGGCACACTGCCGTCGGAAAAGGCAATGGTTTTCAGTCAATGGAATACCGGCTACATCTGCCTAGCTCGGAGCTGTCCTTGAAGTAAACAGTTTCTTACCGTTCCTTGGGTCACGACGGTACCAACTGCAGCTCGAATGTCAGCCGCAGATGTAGTGCGATGCGCCACAGCCGTACGCAAGATTCGGCGATCTTCCTTCTCAGTCGTGCCACGTGGCAGCTCGGAACTCGATCTTCTTGAGGTAGTACCATCCCTTGCTCATAGCTTCCAATAATCATGCATGGTGGAAACATTTCCACCCAAGTCTTTCTGCAATATCGCGAAATGAAAATCCACCTTCTCGTAGCCAAATTGTTCGATCTCGTTCAAACTCGGTGAGCTGTTGATAATGGCTTCTTCGTCTTCTTAAAGGCATTCCTGGCTAACATGAACGCAATTCGTCAAATTTCACGGAAAAATAATACACACGAGCTTCACAACACGCTTTTAAAACAAGCCTTATTTGCATGCTCTGAGTGACGCCAGCTGCGCCACACTTATGCGCGGAACGCGAAATTTCAATCGATGTCATCTTTCAGTTGTATAAACACGCCTACCAGATTTCGTTTATCTAACACAAGTCTTTCTTGGTGTTGGGATTTTTTTTTCCGCCAGTGTATATAACAAAACTGTGCATTGAATAAGCGTTTTATAAATTACAAAAATTTTTAGAGTTTGTTGAACCTCGAAGAACAAAATTTTCTAAGAATTTTTTACATAAAAGATCACAAAATATTTTCGAATCAAAATATAAGAAAATGCATGCACAGATTTTTTGAGGTAATCCTTGTGATCATTTCACAAAAAGAAATTTTGAAATTAGAGCAGAAACAAAAAAAGCCTTAGGGTTTTTAAAAAATTGAAATTTTCTTACATTTTTCAAATTTTCAAAAAATGTTTTCAAAATTTTTAATGTTTGAAAATAAATTATTGATTGTTAAACAAGTGCAGAAACAAAGATTTCAAAGAATTAACTTTTTCACGTAAATTAAAGTAATTTGTTAGAAAGGTACTGTAACCCTTTAAATATAAGTTAGGAGAATAAGAATCCGTATAGAAAGTTAGATTCTATATTTTTTGAGTAAATATCTTTTTTCGTTTCAAGCGTTTCATACCTTTATTCTGTAACTTATTTTTAACCTTTTTGCAGTCGGAAGTATACATCTACTACAAGCGTTTGAAAGCAGAAGTTCAATTCTTCAGTGGTGAAACATTTCCCATATCTATACCTTATTAATTAAGGGTTTAGCACACATAACTTTTGACCCACACTTTTGAAAACGCTCTTCTCTAAAAATTAAGCAACTTGAAAAAAATGAACAGTTGAAAAGCCTTTTATTAGTATATAAATAAAACTACAAACACAATAAATTTATTTTAAGATATATTTTATTATTTACGAAAATCAGAGCTAATTGAATAGAGACATTCAAAATTGTTGCTTTACTTTAAAAGACTGCTGTTGAGAATTCATATTAGAATTGGGGGCAGTGGATAAAGGTGATAGGTGACAATTTTTGAAACTTACCTTTTACCATGAATGAAGGTGATAAGTCCATCAGTATTATGTATGTCCCTTAGTCACAGAAATGGTAGGTAGCTAAGAATATGACCCTGTTTTACCCTTTGAGAAAAATCCATTAAAGAAATAACACAACACTTTTTATTGAAAGCTTTTTCTAAAAATTAAAAAAACTGTCATATATCACCTTCATTCACTTGCCCCTTCAATTGGAGTGGCGGCTCCTTGCTTTAGAATGAAATACGAATGGAACCCCTATCCAGTTCCTGTAATTAATATATACCCCAGAAAACCTTTTTGTAACCTCATAATATAGGTTATATTTTATTTAAACAACTGCAAGTTCAGAAATGAAAAATAAAAAAGTCATACATAAAATAATAATGCAGACGACTGGAATGTTCTTTGATGAACGGAAATGGCATCGATGGTAAAATTCACAGGTTTTCATGACATTTCCTTAATATAGTTCTTCACGATTCTTAAGAACTCGTTAACTTGTTTGAAGATATAAAATGAGAGGAATTTTCCTCTTAGTTATCGATCTTCAAATACAGAAATATTGGTAGAAACATGACTGCGACTCGAAACGGTATGAAGCATTTCTTCACGAACTTCCTACTTCCTAAAAAAGCTACTTGTCACACAGAAGAGTGCCGTTTCATACGTTTCCACAATAATAATAAATAAGTAAATAAACGATTTTTTAATGAAGTTAATGAGTAATTTGGAATCTGAGGACAGCAGCGTGAAGACAATACCGACTTAAAGCTCTGTTAAAAATGGAATAAAACACGTATCTTTACAAACACTGCACTTCTTTGGACAAGCTACTTGTCAGACGAAATGTAGCATTTCATAACTTTACGTACTAACATATAATTTATAAAACATTTTTTAATCAATTCAATAAGGTAATTTTGCTACTAGTTTTGTGAGAAGTCATTTTTGACTTATTATGTTAAAATGGTATGAGACATTTTTTCAAACATTGCCATTTTTTAGAGAAGGTACTGTTGGTGTTGTTCTCTTGTGATAGCTAGGAAGACAATTTAGGGTACGCTGTTTTACTATCCAACTGTACTGTGAGCGGTTGCCTACCCTATAAATGGGTCCTTATAAAATGTGCGTACTGTGGAAGTCGGACTTCACATATAGCCGTGGGGAAATTCTCAATTTGACAAATAAATTTTTAAATTTAACCTTTTGGATCCGGACTGTTCATACAGAAATTTTTCTTTCGATCCAATTAGTACGACAGTAGAACCACAGATTTCTTCTTCAACTGTCGTATACCAGACGTATGAAACCTTGAAAAAATCCCCGGCTCCAAAAGGTTCGAGTGAAAATTTCAACCGCGTCCTCTAAAGAAAAAAGACTTATGGTACAACATGTGTACCGCCCGGATCCTAGAGGTTAACTGAATGCTAAAATACAATCATGCACACAAAGCTACATCTGATGAGAATATGGAATATAGGCGAGGAAAAGAAAATTTAAAAAACCCGCAATTTTGCACTAATATCTTCCAATTAACCGAATCACCCAGCAAAATGTGCCGAATAAAAAAAAAATGGGAGGCCGCAATGACCTCCCATGACCTAATATCGGTTAGCCCTTCGGCACAATGGAAATGAACGTAATTCCATATCAATGAGCAAACTTTATTGTAAACTTATCGTGACTAAGTGACTTTATTAATACGTTGAGAAGCAGTAGTTAATCTTCAACTATACTTCAAATTGTTTCACTACTTCTGAAAAATGAAATGTTCAATGTAGTAAAAATAACCGTATTCGCAGTTAAACTTGAGCGATTTTTCTACTGTGCTAAACGTGAAAAAACTAACTTTTCTTTTATAAAAACAAGCTTTCATAACTGCTCTAATGACTTTACGGAGAGCTACGCGGCTTTGCTTAGTTTATAAAAAATACTTAGATGAAAGCTAAACTAGTCAGTGTAATGTTTTGGAAAATCTGTAAACAGTAATTGCATTTACGAGTAAATACTGCATGATTTTTTTGCAATGTTCTAAGTGCTCAAAAAGTAAAGCACTAATTTCTCCAACTTTAACGCTACTTTGAAATTGATTTAATCGTTCACTAGTGACTCTTTAGTTTTTTACTTATTGAATATTTAATAAGAAACGGCCAATTTATAGCATGAAAGGGAGAAATGTATAGTTTCCTAGAAATAGAGCAAGAGTCTAAAAACGGACTTATACTTACTTGAATGCAGCTATTTCCAGTACATCAAACGCATAAAAGCGCATTTTGTAAATGTCTTAAATGTGCATTATTAATGTCTCGATTGGGGTTGCTTCGTTTTAGTATTTCTCTAAACACTCAATAAAAGCAGTTGCACAAAAACTTGAGGTTGAAATAGTGTTCGGTGTATTGCTATGCCCATAAATATAGCAAACAGAGATATTGCTAGTTTATATATTTATTTTATTATAAGGTTTGAAATTATTCCTTGAAAATGTTTATAGAAATGAAATTTATTTTGCGGAATGAATGATACGAAACACTAAGGCCATAATACACTAGGTGGCCAAAAGTATCCGGACACTTTCGAAAATTCACATTTTTACATATAGCTCGAAAAATAAGTGATCAATTGTTCTTTAACTTTAGTTATACAAAATATAGGCTTCACCGAACATTTCCAAGTTGAAATTAAATTACCCTTGCATTTGGGGGACGACAAGAAGGGGGGGGTTGAAAGTAAAACCGCTTTTTGACCATAACTCTTCGAAAATAGCTCGGAATAAGCTGTAAATTTCAGTAATTAATTAGCATACTATGTATAATTACTGTACAAATTTTTATGAACGTACCACTCTTACTTCCGAAGATATGAAACGTTTTTTAAAAAATGGCAATTTTATTTGAAGGGTTTTTGCTCATAACACACAGAGTTTTTGATCAAACCTTATCAAAACTTCAGGAAAAATGACAAAATACAAGAGAAAGAACATACTAAAACGGTAAATAAAAATATTAAAAATCTGATGAGATATGAACGTTAAAAGGAAATATTTTTTCACGGCGCATGCGCGAACGACAGAAATTTGTAACTACAAAAATATTGTACTCTGATTTATACTTCATCTTATAAAAAAAGTTTCAGTTGAATATCATGAAAATTGAAAAAGATATCAGCGATCTAGTGAGCTGTATTTCATTCATTCGCAGACAATACATAAAAAGTGAGGGTCTGTCCACAAAGAGCTATTTTTAAATTAAAGGTTATTGCGTCATCGTTCAAAACCAACGTTTCAGGGGGTGTCCGGATACTTTTGGCCACCTACGTATAAGGTCTTTTTGGCCGAATAGGCGAAATGTGACTTCGATGCCGAATATAAATTTTCAAACTGTATACAATTTAACATTGAAGAAAATGCTCAATTGTTACCACACTATTTGTGGAGAACCCCTTGCCATTTATGTATTGTCTGCGAATGAATGAATTACAGCTCACTCGATCGCTGATATCGTTTTCAATTTTTACGATATTCAGCTGGAACTTTTTTTATAAGATGCAGTATAAACCAGGCTACAATATTTTTGTTGTTATAAATTTCTGTCGTTCGCGCATGCGCCGTGAAAAATTATTTCCTTTTAACGTTTATATCTCATCGAATTTTTAATATGTTTATTTACCGTTTTAGTATGTTCTTTCTATTGCATTTTGTCATTTTTCCTGAAGTTTTGATAAGGTTTGATCAAAAACTCTGCGTGTTATGAGCAAAAACCCTTCAAATAAAATTGCCATTTTTTAAAAAATGCTTCATATCTTCGGAAGTAAGAGTGGTACGTTCATAAAAATTTGTACAGTAATTATACATAGTATGCTAATTAATTACTGAAATTTATAGCTTATTTGGAGCTATTTTCGAAGAGTTATGGTCATAAAGCGGTTTTACTTTCAACCCCCCTTCTTGTCGTCCCCCAAATGCAAGGGTAATTTAATTTCAACTTGGAAATGTTCGATGAAGCCTATATTTTGTATGACTAAAGTTAAAGAACAATTGATCACTTATTTTTCGAGCTATATGTAAAAATGTGAATTTTCGAAAGTGTCCGGATACTTTTGGCCACCTAGTGTATTTATAGAGTGAAAAAAAAAAAAACTAATCTTCTACACTATTAAAACTACGGGTTGCATAAGACACCTTTAAGGGTGAAACGTTGTAGCACCAGCGGCACCTCCTGAAGGGGGCCTCTTGACACCCTATGGCACCCTTGAAGGTGCCATTTGGCTCTATGTGGCACCCTATGGGTATCCATGGCACGCCAAGGAGTTAAATGGCACTTTCAAGGGTGCCATAGGGATTCAGATGGCACTTTCAAGGGTGCCATTGGGATTCAAATGGCACCCTTCAGGAGTGCCACTGGGGCTACAACGTTTCAACCTTAAAGGTGCCTTATGCAACCTGCAGTTTTAACATTGTAAGGATGAAATCAAAGATGACAGCGAAGGAATGGGTGTGCACTGTTTTAATTTTCAACATTGAGAATGTTAAAGTTTAAAATAGTTTGCATTAAAAAACTAACGAAAGATTCAAATATAACGCTTTAAAAATTCCAATTTTTCTTCGATTTTCCCGCTGTTAAATTTCTATTCAAAATGATAAACTTGAAAACACGCTTGACTAAATTTTGGAGACGTATTTCATATTTTCAATGAGTGAAATATCATTGCGAAGGCATTAAAAGCGTCTCTAAGAGCAAATATGTAAAAATCACTTGCACTTACTCGAAATAACTAATGTTACAGCAAACTTAAAGATGAAAGGGGAAAAAATCACTCGCCATTTACCTTGTGATTATGTTATTCTTGAGACACCTTAATGTCATTACAGCAGTCTGTTTTAAGTAGCAATACATATAAAAATCATGTATAGGGCTCTTCTGGTAAGTTCAGCTCCGACACTGACAATGCTTACCTCTTTTTTATGTAACATGAAAGGGGAATTGGTAATTGCAATGTATTTCATCTGCAAAACGACTGTGAAAGTAATCCAACTCAATTCAGCGCCAATTACCTTTCCTATAACCCGAAAAGGTGTTAAACATTGTCAATGTCGGAGGTCAACTCACCAGAGGAGCACTGAACACAGCTCTACTAGAGACTTGCATTATTTATTTCACAACATGCATCACACAACCACAATTGAAGGTGCAAGTGGATAAAGGTGATATGCGACAATTTTGAAAAACTTACTTTTTACCATGGATGAAGGTGATAAGTCCACCAGTATCATGTCTCCTTAGTCACATAAATGTTTGGTAACTAAGAATATGACCCCGTTTTACAAGTCGAGAAAAATCCATTAAAAAAAATACACTTTTTTTTTAAAGCTTTTTCTAGAAATTAAAAAAAATGTCACATATCACCTTTATCCATTTGTCCCTGCAATTAAATTAAACTACTCTACAGTCTGATTTTCTCAGGTAAAACCTTCGGCGTGTTTACGCATGCGTTAGGTTTTCTCTGATCTTACAAAAATAGGGCGAAAGGTAAGAAAACAATAATTAGAAGAATAATAAGAAGCATTTTGAGCCGTATCAAAACAACGTAGAACGATGCTAGTTTCAAATGCATAGTTTAGTTGAATGCGTCAAAAGGATAGCAAATGCAAACACTAAATTGAAAATTTCGAAAAGTTCCCACTCACAACCCATCACCCCTTTTTTAAGTGGAATGGTTCCCAAGTGCTAGACGCGGCTCTCAAGGATGGACAGTACTTGACTACCACTGAAAAAAAAGGTTTCAGTTTCAAAGGGAAGAAAGCTTGCTAGATGGCGCCTGTTATCATTTCCAATAACCGCAGTATTTTCCTTCGGATGGGGGCCTCGGTGGCGCAGTGTGTTTGCACGTCATTCTCGTAATACCGAGGCGGTGGGTTCGATTCCCGTCCTTGAACTGGTTGTAACCTTCTCTGTGCTGTAAATCCTGTTCTACCTTTTCTGTGTGTTTGTCCGGAAGCAAGGGGCATTGTACGCAATCCTCATGTATGTTGAAGCTGATTATCTTCTAAAAGTGAAATTAATAAAAATTAACACATCAAAAGCTGCTCCAGGTAGTATATATCGTCGGCTGAATACGACAACTAGACAATATCAGCAACTTGGGAAAAAATAAAATACTTCAGTTTTACCGAAAATGTTTGTTTGAAAGCAGACATAACCTATAATATACCTTATTTAATAAAATTCGGAAATGGTAGTTAAATAATATGTAAATCAAGTCCTCACATTACCCAAAATCGTGAAGAAATAATAACTTGTTAAACAGTAAATTACGATTTCTTTGCCAAGGCTAAGGCAGAATTATATGCAATTCATAGCCAGCTTGGTTATGTCATCCAGAGAATGCAATTTCTTCCTCATTAGGACTCATCAGTCTGGATTAGACAGTAATCGAGCTGGAGACAGAAATCATCTTATGCAGACTAAAAGTGAAAAATAACTGTTAGCTAAAGTGAGTTAGTTGACCAGTTTAAGGTAGTTAGCTGGTATGCTAATTTCACTAAAGCGACCAACTTGTTGATACGCTTAGCTTCTATGAAATGATTTCAGCCTCCAGCTCGTTTACTGTCTAATCCAGATGAGTCCTAATGAGGAAGAAACTGCAGTCTCTGGATGATGTTACCGAGCTGGAGATGTATTGCGAGTGATAAACATTAATTTGTTGAGTGTTCCCATAATAGTATGAAAAAAACTGAATTGTAGGTTCCTCCTTGTAGCATTAACTCCACGATATTTATTGCCTAAGAATGTTCTACTCAAAAATTTATTGGCATATCTGTGCAATGACTAAAGCGAATCTAGTATGGCAAGCACAAAAAGCTATTACGATTCCGACATTATCCCATAAAAGATCTGAAACGGACAGCTTTAGGGAATAGTTGACACCTAAGAATCAATCGTATTTAAAGTTATTTTTATAAGTATTAAAGTTATTTGATAGAGTGCAGTAAGCGAAAAGGTACATAAACTTTGTACCAATGAAATTATGGTACCAATATTAACACAAAAAATATCTTTGGGAGGACAACTTCAGTTAACATAAAAATTTACTGAAAACGAAGAACTTTTGAGAGGTCACAGTGACCTCTTACCGGGTTCCCTTGAACAACACTGCTTTTCCTTGGCGTGGTAAGCACAAAATGCTTACGAATCCAAAATTCATCAAGAAAGAACTTTAAAATTCAATATAGACAGCTTTATTTTTGCTTAAGATATTTATAGAAGCACTACGAACTTATATTTAACCATATAATAAATAGTTAAGAAGTGATAAGTAACTTGCAGTGCAGCCTAAAAACGTGGAGAAAGTAATATTCACATTCCCTATCCTCAGGATTTTTTCTTCCAGTTTATTAGAACTGCAGTTTTTTCTCCCTCCAGCCTTCGACTTCGGTCAATAAAACATAGTTAAGATAGTTTACTAAACATGCTGAGCCCTTCTAATCAAAAATGGCTCTCTCTCTCTCTCTTTTTTTTTTATTTTCTTTTTCTTAAAAAGCTCATTTGCTAAGCTTATAGACAAATTATATTTAGCTAAATAACAACACATAATGGAAATGTTAATCAATAGTATCTAAAATAAGGAAACAGAAAAGAAAAGAAAAATAATCATTATCACGGACATGCGAAAAATATAATATTTGAGATATTCATTCTCGAAAACATACTTTTTGAGGTACGCGGTTCTGCCAGGATATCAGTATAGTTTGAACACTCCATCTGCGCATTTTTATTTCTGATTATTTATTTCTTTTACTTTGGTGAATGCAAATGTTAATACTTATTGAAAAAGTAAACATGTGAAAGAACCCGATAGTTAACTGTTAACTTTATCTGTAAAATGTGTACTAAAAAAATATAATTTGATAAAATTAGTGCGAATCTGCTGCTTTCAGTTTTGAAAAACATTACGGTTTAAGAGCAGACTTTTAGTAAAGGGTGCAGTGTAGCTATAACATCAAACTGCTAAGATACATTAATGGTTTTATTTTGGAGGATGAATCATGGGGGGGGGGATGAAGATTATAGTTTGAAAACAACATCGCGAGTACTAAAAGGGCAAGAACCGCCTCCTGATACGTAAACATTTACGGAAACGGATGTTTCAGACGCTTCGGGTCAGCATTATTTTCACCTCATTACTGTCGTCTTTGCCCACTATTATTGCGTTATAACGCGTTTCCACTTACCGATACGACAGTGATAAATTGTGCACGATGCTCGCTATCCGATATCGGCGCAGGCAAAATGCATTAACACATGCTATGCGCTTTTCTTTCACCGATTCAATGACAATTTTGTCGTCCCCCCTAAGCAGTTCGTTCATATCGTTTATTGGACCATTTTTATCGGAAAGTACCTGTGGCTCTTTTCGCATGGGGCCGATAACCATTAATTTGTGTACTTTTTCTGAGGATCATCAATGGCATTTCGAAACTGGACCGAAAGTGAATTAGAAACATGTCACCAAAGTCTGCCAAATCAGTTTCCCAGTCACAGGTGCCCATCCCCCCAAGCTCAATGGAGCAAATTCTCCCCCCCCCTCCCCAAATTTTTCACAACCCTCTTGTGCTTTTTATATTTTACCCTCTTTTTTATTTTATATATATTTTTTAATATGATTTATTTATTTTTTTAAATTATAATTATTTTTCATATATTGTAACTTTTTTAAAAGTTTAAATTATGCGCAGAATAGAATCGCTTTTTTCCCTTCCAGACATTCCAAGCACGCACACACACAAAAAAATTAATTAATTAATATAAAAATAATAATAAAGAAATAAAAGAAGTAATTTAAATTAAAAAAATTAATTAATGAATGAATTTTTTTAAAAAATCGTAAATAATTTAAATTAAAAAAATTAATTAATAAATAATTTAAATAAATAAATAAAGTAGTTTGAAAAATCCCTCCCCTTCCCCCGAAAAAAAATTGATGGCGCAACGTGCGCCATAGTCCCCCCCCCCCCCGTTCCCAGTATAAAATGCAGCAAGAACCTCTTCTTCTTTTCATAAAGCAGTAACTTCAACACTGGGATTAGAGCTCAGGTCCTTCTGGCTTCGAGCACAATGGGTTACCACCGTGTAAGATTCATGACAAGCGTGCTGCATGTGAAATTTGTTTTCTGTTTGTAGGCCAGATGGGCGGTGGTGAAGCCGAAGCACCGGAGGACCGGGAGGCGGCAGCGGAGGAAGAGCAAGAGCGGCTGGAAGCTCTTCGAGAAGCGGAAGAACGCCGGAAAGAGAAACACCGGAAAATGGAAGAAGAGCGAGAGAAAATGCGTCAAAATATAAGAGAAAAAGTGAGTTAAAATAATGCATGATTTCTTTCCTTCTTCATCATCTTCTTCTTTTAAACTTTATTTATTATTTTTCGAGTCTCGATAGCTCGAAGTTCTAAGGAACCGGCTAAAAGTATCGAGTTATCGGTAGTTTGAGCTATAAGACGCTTTTAGTCTACAGTTTCTAGATTGGGACCTGAAGAAAACTTCGTGTTAAAGGAATATTCGAGTAATAAGGATTCGAGTTATCGATTGCAGAATTATATATATATTTCAAAATTTTTACCGAGGGAGAAACCCCCGACTTTAAGCGTTTTTTCAAGCACAAATATCCGTCTCGTGCAAGTTTTAGTTGTTTGTCACTTGATGTAAATTTGCTAGCGTAGAATTTCATTACACGCCACTGCCTTTACACTTTAAATAAACTTACATTTTCGGAATGACATAATTAATAATAAGTTGCTTATGGATGTTGTATGAATTCCATTTTTTTACGAAAACTTATTTTTTTTTATTTATTTACTTATTTATTATTTCATTTTATGGAATAAATACATTTATTTATGAATGATTTCATTTTATTTTATTTATTTAATTATTTTTGCGGTTGGTGGACATTTTTTTGTGGTGCGGGGGGGGGGTGTCACCACAAATTACAGCCCCGGGTGACACCCTTGCTAGCTAAGTCACTGCTTTATAAATCTGTACTTGAAATGGTCGATACATTTTCCTTAATTTTACATTTTGTGAGAATTATATATATATATATATATATATATATATATATATATATATATATATATATATATATATATATATATATATATATATATCAGGCACGTGCCGTCAATGAATGCCTTAGGTAGGCAGATGCGAAGAATTGTGGAATAATATATATCATTAAAAACGCATGAAATGTAAAAAGCAATAAAATAATGTGAATATGAAAGATGTTTACTTATTATGCAAATAATATACATCTATGCAGGAATATTCGCCTGCATATATGTATATAATTTATAAACTATCTCATATCCATATTGGATACAGTTTCGACTTAATCCTATCAAAAAGCGGGATACAAAAAAGCGCAAAACATTTGAAAATTACTATATTTTATGAAAAAGAAAACACGAGATGGAAATAGTAAACTGCGAGTATTCAACAGTACTGTACGAAAGACGACGTCAAGACGTCTAGAGCGGAGAAAAGTCAGACTCCACAGGCATGGTTCTGCGCATGACGCAGTCAAGTTTCGGCGGAGAACAGAAGAAACCGCAAAGGCACTTTTCGGACAGCTTTTCGTCGCCGCTTTTCGAGCATTAGGGGAGAAAAGTGCGGGGCACGTGCACTTCCTGAGACGATGCATGGTAGAGATACAGTGGTCGAAAAGCAGCGGTAGTCGATGCTTTTTTAAGGAAGAAAAATGAAAATTTCCGTGTTTTTTCTACTATATTCGCTGTTTAATGCCTTTATATTTTCCAATCAGCGCATTATATGTCATTTAATGAAATTAAAAAATTTGTATATTTTCTTCATGGGTAGGCACTGCCTACCTTGCCTACCCAGACGGCACGTCTCTAATATATATATATATATATATATATATATATATATATATATATACACTGGCGGAAAAAAAAATCCCAACACCAAGAAAGACTTGTGTTAGATAAACGAAATTTGGTAGGCGTGTTTATACAACTGAAAGATGACATCGATTGAAATTTCGTGTTCCGCGCATAAGTGTGGCGCAGCTGGCGTCACTCAGAACATGCAAATAAGGCTTGTTTTAAAAGCGTGTTGTGAAGCTCGTGTGTAATATTTTTCCGTGAAATTGGACGAATTGCGTTCATGTTAGCCAGGAATATCTTTTAAGAAGACGAAGAAGCCATTATCAACAGCTCACCGAGTTTAAACGAGGTCGTATAAATTGGCTACGAGAAGGTGGATTTTCATTTCGCGATATTGCAGAAAGACTTGGGTGGGAATGTTTCCACCATGCATGATTATTGGAAGCTATGGGCAAGGGATGGTACTACCTAAAGAAGATCGAATTCCGAGCTGCCACGTGGCACGACTGAAAAGGAAGATCGCCGAATCTTGCGTACAGCTGTGGCGCATCGTACTGCATCTGCGGCTGACATTCGAGCTGCAGTTGGTACCGTCGTGACCCAAGGAACGGTAAGAAACTGTTTACTTCAAGGACAGCTCCGAGCCAGGCAGCCTGTAGCCGGTATTCCATTGACTGCAAACCATTGCCTTTTCCGACGGCAGTGGTGCCACGACAGAGCTCACTGGAGGTCGGAGTGGAGATCTGTTGTAATTTTTGATGAAAACAGATTCTGAATTAGTGGCAGTGGTGGCTGTATATTGGTCAGAAGGAGGCCAGGGGACCACCTGCATCCAAGCGGTCTACGGCCTAGACACACGGGACTCACATATGGAGTTATGGTCTCTGGTGCAATTTCCTACGACAGCAGGGGCATTCTTGTGCTTATCCCAAACTCACTGACTGAAAATTTGTCGTTAGTCTGTTAATTTAACCAATAGTACAGCCCTTCATGAGTAGCATTCAAGGGGGCGTTTTCCAACCGGATAACGCTCGCCCTCACATCGCTGCTGTAACGCAATGTGCTCTACAGAGTGCTGACATGTTACCATGACCTGCAAAATCACCAGGTCTGTCTCCAATTGATAACGTATGGGATATCATGGGATGGCACCTCGAGCATAATCCACAGTCAGCAATGACGGTCCTAGTATTGACACAGAAAGTGCAACAAGCATGGAACTCCATACCACAAAGTGACATTCGGCACCTGTATGACATAATGCATGCACGCTTGCAGGCTTACCTTCAAAATTCTGGCGGCTACACTCTCTATTAAATTAACATAATTTCACATTTGCACAGCTTTTTCTTGAGCTTAAATTAGCCAGTGATCTTGTACATTTAATCAATTAAACATGTTAACTAGACAATTGCATTACCCAAATTTCATTACTCTACGGCAATTTTTTCTTGGTGTTGGGATTTTTTTTTCCCGCCAGTGTATATATATATATATATATAAAGTGTGTGTGTGTGTGTTTGAGTTTTTATGTTATATGTGTGTTTAATTACGGACAAATAAATTAAGAAGTAGAAAGATAGAGGCTCTACCATAATAGTCCCTTTTAAACCTTATGTTGTTAAAATAAACTGCTGTCAACTAATACCGACACCACTAAATTTCAAGCTTCTCTATTACGTGCACTATAATCGAAGGAAACGTGTTTGTTATTTGTTTGTCTTTGGGGAGCTGTTTGTTATATCTTGGACAAAGAGATAAGTGTCTAACAATCACAAAAGAGAATTATTTTTCCAAAGCAGTTAAGCTCATTCTGAGCGTGAAAAATCCGTCTTGTTTGCTCGATATATATAGAGCGAAGGTAGTTTACAATGCATCCAGTACAAATAAGTTTTAAGTCAAACAATATGAATAAGTTATTAAGTTATTCAATAATCAATAAATATTGCGCTTTATTTCTCTTAGAAGAAAGTTTTGCAAAGTGAAAAATAAATAATATAAATGCATTGAAAGTAGAATAGTATTAAATTGACGTTAGATGACTTGTGTGTTCCGTAGCTGTGCACAAACAGGGAAATTAATTTGTTGAAATTGAAGTAAAATGTCTATAGGACGTATTATGGATCATAATGAGATGAAGTTTGGTACAACCTTTGTTTAGGATATTGCACATCTTCACATTCATTCTAACGTCGAACAGGTGTTAGGTCATACTTTCATAGTCGAAAGGGAGGGTGATCAGTTGTAATTTTTTCTACAGCTTGGTTTCTTAGTCTTCGCTTGTTCTTAATCCTCGCGCTTTTTGGTAATGATGGGAATTCGTAAAGAGTCAGGTCTACAGAGAAAACCTGCACTATAATTAGGCCCATTTCAAATTTTTTCCGGGGGTAGGGATACACTCAATGTACATTATCCCAAAAAACGGTAAAAACCACGCTTATTTACATGTAAATGTTTTGATTTCCGAAAACCAGAGAGCTGGTAATTGACCTATTGATGACTCCCCCCTAAATAACGGCCCTGATTATAACTTCTGAACGACACTATTATTCAGCATGTTCATATAATCCATAAAGATTTGGCTTTCCGCTGGGACATACAGATTTGAGAATGAAAACGGTTAAGTAAAACAGGATGGACAGTGAAATTACAAGCAATAAATTTTTCTCGAACGTACTGTCCGTCCTTGAAGACCGCGCCAGCACTCGCGAACAGTTCCACTTAAAGTACGGTAGATGGGTTGTGGGTGATAACTTTCCGAAGTTTTCAATTTGAAGTTTGCATTTGTTATATCCTTTTGACTTATTCAGCTAAACTATGTATTTGAAATTAGTATCGTTCCACGTTGTTTGATGCGGCTCAAAATGCTTTTTATTATTCTTCTCCTAATTGTTATCTTACCTGAAACCCCTATTTTGGTAAGATCAGAGAAGAACTGACGCATGCGTAAATGCGCGGAAGGTTTTACCTATGAAGATCAGACAGTATCAATCGTCTTTTAAATAATTGATATGTACACCAAAAAGTAATACTTCTCTAGTATTCTTAATGCTCGCTTTTCATGCTAGAACTCTACAAAAATAGGTAAATGGAAATCAAGATGTATGTGTAAAGGGTACTTGAGAAAAAAAATTGCATATTTTTATCAGTGGCATGTGTTAATACTTTGTATACATGTAGTCATCTCTTTTTGCAGAATCTCTTCAAACCAAAAGAAACCTCCTTTTTTATTGTTTCTCCTTAAAACAAGAGGACTGCAATGCAGTTTTTGAAAAGCCCCTAAACCCCAATTAATTATTGAAATATATATGTTCCGAAGTTTAAAGCTCAGATTAAAAATATATTTTATTTATAAAAAAAAGAAGGAAAGGGGATACGATACTCCATGTCAAGCTGTTTTCGTCTGTCGTTCCCAAACATTGCTTCGAAGATGAAATTTTGAAAAACGGAAATGAACTAATTAAGTTAGTACAGAGTAAAACTCTTAGGATAACATTCCCCCGAGGACACACGTTGCACGGCGTGAAGACAAAATATCGATTACGAAATCTGTCTTGAGATAAAAAATAAAAAATAAAAATACGAAACCGTAGAAATAATTCATACATTTTTAATAGAGAAGTAAATCACTTTATTCTGCCAGTTTGTCTGCCTCATCTCTCTCTATATTGACTTTCTTATTTGATAAATTTAACTGAGTAACTGAGTCAAGAGCAACAATAAGAGAATGGAACATGTTCTGGTAGGTGGTGACCTTGCTCTGTTTCCCACGTTAAAATGCCTAATGCGGGCGGGGGGGGGGGGGGATTCATACAATGCTTTGCGTTTTTAAGCTCTGCTCGAATTCATTGTAAAACTTTCAGCAGTAAAAATCAGTAGCGTGCATAGACTTAAGTAGGGATGCACCGATAAGCAAATTGGCCGATTACCGATTACCGATTAATCGGCTGTTGATAATCGGCCGATTAATCGGCTGAGCCGATTAATGATAAGGGGATAATTGTTTTTCTACTACCAATTTTACCATCACTGTTTTTTATCTCTTTAGTCTGGGAGCAACTGGTTTTCCGTGCGCTTTTTGTGATACAATTATGACAGTTGGTTCTTCTGAAAGGTATTGGCACCAGGAATACGAATTCGGATGTTGCCACCCCCAAAAATAGTGCAGGGGGGCGTAAGGGGGTCCAAAGTTTCTTCACTAAAATAATTATATCTTCATTATTTCATGGCTTACAACCAGTTTTAAACCCTTAACTTCGCAATTTTTTTAATTTTGATGAAAAAATTGTATCAGCTAGTTCGCAAGTAATAATAAAGAGGAGAAATATTTTTTTTTTTAAATAAGCAGTTTTAAAATAACTTTCAATCATTTTTTTGTTTGCGACAATGTAAAAGTAAAATCAAATTTCTTAAAAGCTTTTTCCCATAGAAAATTAAATTTACTTTTAAATGAACGTAAAATGTTTAAATTTCTTACCTGGTAATTTATTTCGTCAATAAACAAGAGGAAGTATAAACTAGAATGGATTTTTTTTATAGCAAAGACACAGTTCTTGAGGCATCAAATGTTTTTATAATTATTGGGATTTCTGGGGAAAATGTGCTGTCAACTAGTGACGAGATTAGCACATATTGCGCTGCAGTAATCTTTTTTTTCCTCAGACAAGTGATTTGTAAGTAATTTTAAAAAAAATTGAGTCTTTTAAATTAAAATAAATCATATGTTGCAGAAATGCAACAGTGGGAAGTTAAGGGTTAAAGCGTAAAATGCTTAAATCCACTCAACAATAACATTATAAAGCCTAAAAAGCTGAATTCAAATTGCTGACACGTGTTTCGGAGCTATTAAGAGCTGTTTTTTCAGTGTACAAGATGAGAGCTTATGAATGAAAATTCATCCGGCTGAAGGTGTTTTTTTTATTGAATAGAGGTTATCAAGCCCATCATTAGGACAACCAAGGGGGGGTGCCGCCTCTCCCCCCCCCCCGCCCATTTTAGAACAAAATGCAAATGCACATTTGTGTACGCCTCTATCCTTCAACACATAATATACATTGAATTTGCACTTTTGCCTGGGACTGTAATCGCCCCCCTCGGAGGGGAGGGGGGGTTGAAAAATTAATGTTTTTATTTATTTTTTTTAATTTATTTATTTATTTATTTTTTTGATCAGGGAAAGGGGTTCAATTGCCCCCAATTGCAATTTTTTTCGTCATCTTTCGCACACCACAATTTTTTGTAGTTTAAAGCACTGCTAAAGGAAGTTTTTGCAGCCACAAATGTGCTTTAAACAATGTAAGCCAGTGATACTCATTGTGAGTGGTCTGAAACTTGCCTGAATTTTTAAGTTAAAAAAATGAGAGAAAGATTTTTAAATATTTGTATTCACTCAAATAATATCTGTGGCTTGTTTCTAAAAGGGCCAATGTCAATTTTTTCACCTTCTGTGTTATTTACATCAAAAATTTCCAATTTAGTAAAACTCTAATTCTACGAAGGCCAATGTCTAATATCAAACTAAAATTGGTTGTATGTCAGCCAATGTCATATACACAATGTCATAACAGGTTAAAAAATTTCATATGATAAAATGTTTCTTTACACTAACAATAAACAAATACCAAAAAAATAATAATGGCAATCTTAATGTAAGAAAGTTATAGCATTCTAAAAAACCTTTTTCTCGAAACTAACATTTTTGACTTAGGCCCTTTTAGAACCAAGCCACAGATATAATGACAACATTAATGAACTTAAATTTCCCATGGACTGCTTAACATTGTGTTTGTTTCTGTTTCTGAGTGTAAAAAGTAATTTTAAACAAACTAAACATTTATTGCAACTAAAATGTTTTATTTCATTATATATTTTCAGCTGCATTTATGTGCAAACAAAATAGTTAAATAAAAACATGAAAGTAGAACTATAATTACAAATAACAGCACACACGCTACTCCTTTGATAGTAGCATTTGAAAGAAAATGAAATATATATATTTAAATCAACCCGTGAATTAATTTTTCATATTCTTGATCGTTTCAAAAGACATTGCTAGGAAGAATTTTAAAACAATAAGTCAAATAATAATAATATATAATGCAAATTAAAAATCAGTTTCATTATCAGATTCATCTGAGCTGCTCTCCTCATACCTGTTAAAACAGTGATTTTCATCATCTAGGTACATCCAAACATTCACACATGTCTGCATTTGACAAGCAGTGTAGAACATTCACTTTTTTTGCATGAGCATTTTACCAGTTCTAGAATCGCCTGTGGAGCAGGTTCTATTTTGGTCATCTAGGAAACAAATCTGCTGTCTTGCATTTCCCAACCATAACCATCAGCATCTGGCTGTGGAATATTCGGACATGCAATGACATCATTTTGCCATATCATGGACTGATAATGTGCTCTCATGATGGCATAGTGAAGAGCTGATTGTGTTGGTGGCATCTTCTCTGATTCGGCAATTTTTGTTTTGAAATAACATGAACCGAACAGAGCCAACATCTGATGTAGAACAGTTTGGCAGGTAAATTTTGCAAACAAACTGTTCTAATGCACCAAAAATATCTTCAGATGGTGTAGAATTAATTCCTAAATTTGCAAAAGCTTGCAAAACATTTTTATCAGACTGCTGCAAGGCTTTACCTTTTCCAGCAAACGTTCCTGTAGTGTCGCATCCAGTAAATGCATAAAAGCTAGGCAAGGCTTTTACCCTTTCTTCTCCTAAAGCATTTATATCTTGGTTTGAGAGCAATCTATCTTTTCCTTTTACCATCTATGGATTCCATCTATTACATTTTCTTTCAAATGCTACTGTCAAAGGAGTAGCGTGTGTGCTGTTATTTGTAATTATAGTTCTACTTTCATGTTTTTATTTAACTATTTTGTTTGCACATAAAAGCTGAAAATGTATAGTGATGTATAATGAAATAAAACATTTTAGTTTCAATAAATGTTTAGTTTGTTTAAAATTACTTTGTACACTCAGCAACAGAAGCAAACACAATGTTAAGCAGTCCATGGGAAATTTGGGTTCATTAATGTTGTCATTATATTATTATTTGAGTGAATACAAATAATTAAAAATCTTTCTCTTATTTTTTTAACTTAAAAATTCAGGCATGTTTCAGACCACTCACAATGAGTATCACTGGCTTATATTGTTTAAAGCACATTTGTGGCTGCAAAAACTTCCTTTAGCAGTGCTTTAAGCTACAAAAAATTGTGGTGGGCGAAAAGTGACGAAAAAAATTGCTCTTTAAGAGGAACAAGTTATCAGATTAGTGGGGGTAATTGAACACCTTTCCCTGATTTAAAAAAAAAAAAAAATAATAATAATAATTAAAAAAATAAAGATAAACATTAATTTTGCAATCCCCCTCCCCGGGGGGGGCGATTACAGTCCCGGGCAAAAGTGCCAATTAAATGTGTACTATGTGTTAAAGGATAAAGGCGTATACAAATGTGCAATTGCATTTTGTTCTAAAAGGGGCGGGGGGGGAGAGAGGCGGCACGCCCCCCCCCCTAGTTGTCCTAATGATGGGCTTGATAACCTCTATTCAATGAAAAAAAAACACCTTCAGCCGGATGAATTTTCATTCATAAGCTCTCATTTTATACACTGAAAAAGGAGCTCTTAATAGCTCCGAAACACGTGTCAGCAATTTGAATTCAGCTTTTTATACGTTATAATGTTATTCTTGAGTGAATTTAAGCATTTTACGCTTTGAAATCTGGTTGTAAGCCATGAAATTATGAAGATATACTTATTTTAGTGAAAAAACTTTGCCCCCCCCTTACGCCCCCCTGCACTATTTTTGGGGGTGGCAACATCCGAATTCGTATTCCTGGTGCCAATACCTTTCAGAAAAACCAACTGTCATAATTGTATCACAAAAAGCGCACGGAAATTAAAATTTAACCAGTTGCTCCTCCACTACTTATACAAGTTTAGAAATATTAAGTAATTTATTTCTGAGAGAAGATTTTTTTCCCTTTTCCTAGTTTTCACAAAATAATTTCAATTATTTTATCAAATTTCTTAGAACCAATTTTCATATTAGTGTCAATAATATTATTAGCACATTGTTAGTTATGTTAATTGGAAATAAAAATTTATAAAAAAAAAGGGGTGGGGGAGTGAGTGGTGAACACTCCAATTTAGAAGTACTTTTAATTCATATATTTTAGTAATCAGTAGCATTTTAATTCAACACTTTTATTCTTTGAAAATTAGAGGTTATCTGAAAGCACTGTACTAAGGAGAAAACAATCGCCACATGAAAAATGTTGCATCATTGTCTATGTATATTTATTCAAAGTAGAAGAATTCATTAAAAAAAAACTTTATATCAACTGTGAGGATTATTATTACTGTTAACAAAATTATTCATCATAGTTTCCTAGTGCAAGATACTTTAAAGAATAATATCTGAAAAATATTTTTCAGCCGATTAATCGGCCCGATTTTGCCGATTATTAATAATCGGCAAAGTGGCAGATTATGGCCGATTAATCGGTGCATCCCTAGACTTAAGTGCCCCCTCTAGAAGAAAATTATGTTTAACTGTAAGAAATATTTTTTCAGTGCAACTCTTAGTGCTATTTTTCTGGATCGCGCACTCCCCAATCTCGTACGCCACCACCCTTCGCTGCGGGAGTGCTATGTACACTAGGGTGGGGCGAAAAATAAAAAGTTTTCCAGATCAATTTCTAATAGTTGCCAGAGGTTGTCTTTGGTGATAGTTAGCTTTTGTGCAAAATTTGAGAAAAATTGGTTAATATCTTCAGGGGGCGCTGCGATCCCAAAGTTTTACCATAGCTTTGTTATGGATTTTATGGTTAAAATATCAAAAAGAATGCCTGAAGCTAGTCTCTTTGCGTTTTTTTTACTCAAAAGATTTTTTCATGCATTAAAAGCATATGAAATAACTCACAAACATTATTTTATATGACATATTTATATTTAAAAAAAATCACTTTTCTTCACGTTTTTGTTTCTTTTTAAATGTTTGAAACATAAATATATCATATAAAATAATTTTTTGTGAGTTATTTCATATTTTTTGAATGCATGAATATATCTTATGAGTAAAAAAAATGCAAATAGATTAGCTAACGGCATTGTTTTTCATATTTTAACCATAAAATCCCGATAAAAGCTATGATAAAACTTTGCGATCGCAGCGCCCCCTGAAGATATTAACCGATTTTTCTCAAATTTTGCACAAAAGCTAACTATCGCCAAAAACAACTTTTGGCAACTATTAGAAGTTGATCTGAAAAACTTTTTATTTTTCGCCCCACCCTAATGTACACCACTGGTAAAAATACCCAGAAAGTCATTAAAAGGTTTGTTGTTTAAAAAAGTTGAGCTAATGACTTTAACTATCTAAAAACTTTTAGTTTTACATTTTTTGTACAAACCATTGACGTTTTATTATGCACAAATAAATAAGGAATCAATAAAAAAAATCTGTACGAATAGTTAGCGAAAATTATTTCAATCGATAAACCAAATTCAACAGACATGATTTATACTAGTTTTGTGAATATGACCTTTAGCGACTGCATTGAAACAATTTTAAAATTAAAATTTACTTGAGTTTGAACGATGGCTTAGTTTCTAACCAAGAAAACGGTGCATGAGCCAAATAATCATCAGAAATTTTATTCATGCGAAGCTGTCTGAAATTCTTTCCAATGTGTGAAAATGCTCCGAATAAGACAAGAAGTACAGAAGCTAAGTTCCTGTGAGCTCCCATGTGAATTAATCCCTGGTTTGGGCTACTCTCAACAGAAATGTGTATTAAATACCACACAGAAGGCTTAAAACTAGCGAAAATAAAAGTGTTGTACATATTTTTACATAATTTACTGAACCATTTCCGCACATATTTCCAGCGTCTGAAAGTCAAATGAATGTTGAATGGAAGACAAATCCAAAGGAGGGATGAAGAGGAGCTTCATTCGAGATTGGGACGTGATTTCAACATTCTTCCAGCAAGAGCATCGCGTGCTTTGGGAATTTTATTCGTTTTTCTTCCAATTTCCTATCCTATAAAAATAATTTCTAGAGCAAATCTAGTCGGGAAAGACGGATTGGCTTCTCCCCAGAACCCGCTGGTTCTTTATTGTGTGTGTGGTTCATTTTTTTCTAAAAGACATCTGCATGGAATAGAAAACGAGTGCTGCACTTTCTTTGGCTTCCGATATAGATGTCTCCTGCTTAAGAATTCAAACTACAACTTTCTTGCAATTGTTGCATGTACGACAAATATATATTCCTTGGAAAAAGACGAATGAAACAATGTATAATAGAATAAAATGTCAGCACAATGTAAGAAAGGGAAATAGATTTTGTATTTTGAGAAAGTCATAGGCGAGGGCTTCACAGTAGTTGGGAAATTTTGAGCTTTAGGGTGTAACTTTTAAAAATATAGCGCTAACAAACTTACATGTAATCTGCAATATATCGACAGCCGAGTCACCACATCCAGAGACTGCAGTTTCGTCCTAATTTGGAGTCATCAGTATGGAATAGACAATAATGGAACTGAATGTCATTTCAATTAAACTGAAAGGGCCAACAAACTGAAAGTTAAAGTAAATTTAGCACGCTGAACTGCTTAAAATTGTCATACGTATTAAAATCATTTAGAGCAACACTGAACTGTTTAGGTTAATTTTGCACTTCCTCGTATTTTTTAATGTATTTGACTTTGAAAGGAACTGGAAAGTACAATGTAGTTAGTACTTTGTAGGTAACCCAAGTAGCATCAACTCATCGGATTTTGCTCGGCCGATCATCGAACTCCTCGTAAACTGATCAAGTAACTCACGATGACATCGTTCCGATCAGTATCCGAGCACGGTTTTCGATGAGCTACTTTTCATCGGAAAGCGATATCTTTCCGATCAACTTTTCCGATGAAAATAAGCCGAGCATCCAAAATTGATCCTAACTTCATCGACACCGGACTACACTGCTCGTAAATTGCTCCAAATCTCATCGTATTTCGAGCAAAACTCACCGGATTTTGCTGCTCGGATTCTGTTTGACAGATGAGACATATTGAAGCAATTCCCGATGAGAACTCATCGAATCCGATTATTGACCGATGAGAATTTCATGGGTTTCGATGAATGGCCGATCATCGGCCGATGGAAGGTTATAATCGTTATGCTGCTAGGGAAGGTTATAATCGTTTCCCGAATACCGTAAAAACAGAGTGCATAGGAACAGCGGGCATTTGTTCTAAGGCATTCTCAAGAAATATGGCTTTCTTACTCAAATAAAGCCAATTCAATACGAAAAATACCAATGAAGTAGCTAAAGAGTTTTTTTTTTTTTTCAATTAATAAATCACTATATTGAATAATTTTCGTAAAAATACATTACTCTTTAATCCTGTGCATAATTCTTGGATCATTCGGGAACACCTTATTGAAATGGGACCCTAGGCCTATGTCTAGTCGGCCTGTTAGGTAATCAATCCTTGGTTATATCAGTCTTCTTGTTTTATTTTACGGAATAAGTTGCCAACATTACACTATTCATTGCATAATCCAGTAACTACAACGTTACTCTTGGAACCTACTCTTGAATGCTGATTTAAGGTTGTTGACATTTTTTATCCCACCACATAATAATAACCAATAAAGTATAATAAACAGAAATTTTGTGATACTAAAAAATAAAAAAAGAGATTTTCAAACGTTATATAACTTTATTGTAATGATTCAAAGTTACACTACTTTCTAAAACTAATTTATTTTTATCACATTTGCGGTTCAAAGACACTCTGAGTAGTAGGAAAACTTTTTATCAGGTTAATAGTTCCTTTTTAACTTTTTTATGATAATTACAAAATGCTTTTGTCCACAAAAATGCAAATGCTCTGGCAAAATAGTATGAAATATTGTTCTGCATATAAAAAAGCGAATTTCGTTTTTGCTCCTCGTATTCACTAGACCTCACTTATTTTTTTCCATTTTTAGAACAATTTCGCTCTGGGTTTAGAAAGCTCTAAAAATGTCACAAATATGCGACAAAAGTCTCTTTTAGTTGCCTGCTGGAGATAACCTAGTGCGACTTCTAGGTGAAAGAAAGAAAGTTTCGAAACAAAATACATTATGTTTAAGATGCAACACAAAATATACTTCCTATTTTTCCTACCTATTCTGAATAGAATACCATATAATAATTTATTTATTTTATTTATTTATTTATTTATTTATTTATTTTATTTATTTATTTATTTATTTATTTATTTTGAAGATAAATAATTTTTAGGGTGGGAGGGAAGGGTGGAGGGTAACACTAATGCAACTTCAATGGGAAATCATAGAACGAAATAACACTCTGATAAATATACATAGCAGAACATAGACTAATCTTCATCGAATGTATTATACATACAAATTTTCAGTTTAACTTTGTACATTCCGCAAATAGCGCAAAACGTGGCGAATTTTCTTTCAAAAATTTTACACTAAGTAATAAACTAATTCAATAAATGTTCAATATGGCAATAATATTCCAGCTTTTAATATGTGTCTCACAGATTAAATGTCTGGTAGTCAAGGATTATATGCTGAAAAATCGTTCAAGCGATATAGGAAATATGTACTACATAAATTCGTCCAAATGATAAGGGAAATATATCTACAATAACCGTTATTGCAACGCACATCTTTAACAATAACGTAAATAGTCAAATCTTGTAACGTAAAATGGGGTGTATCAAAACATTTTTCAACTTGAACAAAAAACAGGGTTATGAAAACTTCACAAAAAGGGGAGGAGGATAGAAAGTTCGAAATTTTTCGCTTATTGATTAAAAACATAAGAACAAAACAAAACTGAGCTGTTTTTATTTGTATATACACATTTTAGTGATGTTTTGCTTAACCCCGCAGGTAGGGGGGAAACAGAACACATGTTAATATCAGTTACAGTTAATAAATGCAAGTAATAATGATGGAAGCGAATTAGAAACAAGTAGTTGCAATATTATCAAATAAAACCTTCCTTATGTACAGTACAAGCAGAGCTTAATTTGGATGGGAGCTCACGGAATCTAAAATCTAGCACTTCAAAAAAAAAAAAAAAATGTGAATTTCCACATATTAGATGGAATTCAGAATATTTGCGCCACCATTAAGTGCTGAAAACTATAAAGCTCTTGCACTTCTTTGTTTAGAAATTGAAATCTAAATTTATTGATTCTAAAAATGTATTTAGAATAAGAAGTATGAAGATTCAATGCACTCTAATTGTTCCAAAAGTTATAATGTCCTTGAAAACAAACAGATGTTTGGGTGTTGTCATTTAGCTGAAGTTCTTTTACGACATTTTCTAAAAGGACCGCTATCTTCATCTCCGGCTGTAGAAATCTACAGGTTTTGGAGACCTTATTGTTAAATTTTTCCACACATTATTCAATTTCGCTCTATAGTCACATAATCAGTCAATATAACCTCTTTTTCACTCTCTTAGGTAGAAAATAGGTGTTGGAATCTTTGGACAATGATTTTGAATACTTTCTATTGCTTCTTTTCTTTTCTTGCTTTTACAGGGTGCGGCGCAGAAACTTGCTGATTTGAAAAGTCAATAAAAGAAAAAGAACGTCATGTAGCAGTTTATTTCTTTTTATGAGATACTGTACCTATTCTGAAGTTTTATTTTAACTAGATTTAAAAATTACATCGGGCAAATCGCTACCCCCGTTAACGATGCACTGATCTACCATAGATTTAAAGTTTTGTTCCACTCTTTCGAGCATATCGACTGGGATGTTGGCAATAGCAAGCCGGATGTTGTTCTTCGGGTGTTCTTCGGGGCTTTTTGTTGTAAGCGATCGATTTGAGATACCCCCATAAAAATAGTCGCAGGGTGTCAAATCGGGGGTGCACGCCGGCCAAGATACGTCACCTCTCAAGGAGACGTTATCACTCAACTGTTGAACCACAGCGAGTTTCTAGGGATGAAATTGGAGTTCGTTGTGAAGAACTCGTCTCAGTGTGCCATCAGAAATTCCCAGAGCAGCAGCATATTTGGATGGTGTTATGCAAAAAGGAGTTAACCCACAAAAACCTGATTTTGAGATAGTGGGCTTTAAAGTCAACAAACTCTGGCAAAAAGCATGGAGCTCTATATCAATATACCAATGATATGTTACCATGACATGCTGATAGGGCTTAAATATTTTTGCTTAATGTAGAGAGCAACATATTTTACCATCACAGTTGGATAACTCATTTTTTTATGTTTTGTGGGTTAACTCCTTTTTGCATAACACCATCCATTTAAGCGTCGAACTCCTGGGAGAGCACAAAAACGACTCCCTCACTTTCTCAACGTTTTTTAGAGTTCTGGAAATCCATTGACGCCCTGAGCCTTTTTTTTTTTGCCTCACTCCCACTTTCCCTGAATGTTTTCACCCACAAAACAATCGAGTACCGACTAGGAATGGGACCCCCGAGATGCATTTTGAACCGAATTCAGAAGGCACGTTGAGTGGCGACCACCGAAAGATTATTTGAAAAGTAAGCTTCGGCGGCGAACACTCGTTGCTCCTTTGTCCAACGCATGTCGACAACTAAATTGTAAGATAGCAAAACTTCAGGTTAAAATCAGCAAGTTTATCTGCCGTACCCTGTATTTTCTTTTCCCTTTTTTTTAAATCATTTTTACAAGTTCCATTAAGTCGTTAGAATACTATCTTATATTTTATCGTGAGACCTTCCTCGAATATGCGCATGCGTCAAGTCTCTTCTGATTTTCTCAAAATATGGGGGGGGGGCGGAATAACATTCAACCAGGAAGTAACAAGTGAATAAAAACTAAAAGCATCGGGAAGTGCGCCTCCTTAACCTATCATCCTTTTTTAAATAGAAGCGTTCGTGGTAGTCTAAGATCCCACCGCAGTTTATCTACACTCATAGCGTACACTCATCACGTATATATCAAATTAAAGCACATTTTTTTCTGAACGTGATGCACTAAGTCTTCGTATGTAAAAGTGCCCGAAACCTATAGGCAGCCTGATCTAAACGGGACATATGAATGAAGTATTTCTACACTCATTGCGTACACTCATCACGTATATATCAAATTAAAGCTGATTTTTTCCTGAACGTGATACACTAAGGCTGCCTATGTAAAAGTGTCCGCAACCTCTAGGCAGCCTGGCCTGAACAGGTCACATGAATGTAATATTTCTACACTCATCGCGTACACTCATTACGTATATATCAAATTAAAGCTGATTTTTTTCTGAAAGTGATGCACTAAGGCTGCCTATGTAAAAGTGGCCTCAACCTGTAGGCAGCCTGGCATAACAGATCACATAAAAGTCAAATTCTTCATTCATGTAATTTGTTTAGACCCGGCTGCCTACAGGTTGCGGCCACTTTTATATAGGCAGCCTTAGTGCATCACTTTCTTAGAAAAATCAGCTTTAATTTGATATATACGTGATGAGTGTACGCGGTGAGTGTAGAAATACTACATTCATGTGACTTATTTAGGCCAGGCTGGCAAGAGGTTGCGGTCACTTTTACATAGGCAGCCTTAGTACATCACTTTCAGAAAAAAATCAGCTTTCACTTAATATATACGTGATTAGTGTACGCGATGAGTGTAGTAATACTACATTCATGTGACCTGTTTAGGAAAGGCTGCCTAGAGGTTGCGGCCTCTTTTCCATAGGCAGCCTTAGTGCATCACGTTCAGGAAACAATCAGCTTTAATTTGATATATACGTGATGAGTGTACGCGATGAGTGTAGAAAGACTACATTCATGCGACCTGTTCAGGCCAGGCTGCCTAGAGGTTGCGGCCACTTTTACATAGGCAGCCTTAATGAATCACGTTCAGGAAAAAATCAGCTTTAATTTGATATATACGTGATGAGTTGTACGCGATGAATGTAGAAATATTACATTCATGTGACCTGTTTAGACCTGGCTGTCTATAGGTGGCGGCCACTTTTCCAGTGGAAGATTAGTGCATCACTTTCAGAAAAAAATCTGCTTTAATTTGATATACATGTGATGAATGTAAAAATTTGACATTTATATGACCTATTATGCAGGCTGCCTATAGGTTGCGGCCACTTTTACACAGGCAGCCTTAGTGCATCACTTTCAGAAAAAAATCAGCTTTAATTTGATATATACGTGATGAGTGTACGCGATGAGTGTAGAAATATTACATTCATGTGACCTGTTTAGGCCAGGCTGCCTAGAGGTTGCGGCCACTTTTACATAGGCAGCCTTAGTGCATCACGTTCAGGAAAAAATAAGTTTCAATTTGGTATATACGTGATGAGTGTACGCAATGAGTACAGAAATACTACATTCATATGTCCCGTTTAGGCCAGGCTGCCTATAGGTTTCGGGCACTTTTACATACGAAGACTTAGTGCATCACGTTCAGAAAAAAATGTGCTTTAATTTGATATAAACGTGACGAGTGTACGCTATGAGTGTAGATAAACTGCGGTGGGATCTTAGACTATGGCTGCTAGGCACGGAGCTCGAAAACGAACAGTACCAGTTATACATACACTAACGCAGACAGAATTTGCCTTCTTGGAGGTTGGCAAAGAGTTCTTTTATGCATATAAACTGTCATACTAGGATAGGTACATGACTTGAAATAACAACTCAGGGAGGATTGCCCTCGTTCCGCACTTACACACAAACATTTTAGTAACACATTGAAGTAAAACTAGTGCTGCATGGGCAAATAAACCACCGTTCTAATCTGTAGGAAAAATCAAATGGATTTTCCGATTGAATTCTTCCTTTCAAACTTTTATATAATAGAGTCGAGCCCGCTTATTAGAATATAGCTTAAAAGAATATCCCGCTTAATATAATATATTTTCAATGCACTAAACCGTTGTAATGCACTATTTTCATCCCGGATAATGGAATATCCCTCTTATTTGATTTTTTTTCGTGGCAAGATGGCTATTCCATTAAGCGGGCTTGACTGTATAATTTTATACTGTCTCATTATTAAAAATACAATTCACTAAGGTGCATTTGCAAACTCTTCCCCCTACTTACTGTACTGAAAACTCAGGAATATTTTATATTTCGAAAAAAAAATTCCCATTCACATTAGCTGCAGTTGTTTACATGTTTTTCGAACTGAATCGCCATGTAGAAGAGCTATTAGCAAGGAGCTTTAGTGAATACTTCTCATATCTTATGAAACCTTCCGCCAATCTCCTAATGGAAAACGGTCGTTTAATGACACACTGCAGCAACGCTAATATTTTATTAATGATGAATGAGACATTTTTGTCTTCTTGTACGTATTTATTTACCAATGGATCTTACGCAAAGAGAAAGTCGGGAAGTTTTTTTCTCTAACTTTTGTAACTCCCCTTCATCTTTTATAACTCCACCAAAAGGTTTAATCTACTGCATTTAGCATTTAAACAAAAATAAATGTTCTTTTTCTACAAGCGAACAACAATCATCGTTTTTGGTCAGTGAATCTGGCAGTATTGTTTCAAATTAATATTTAAGCTAAAAACGTGAGGGGGGCCTCGGTGGCCTAGAGGGAGAGTATTCTCCTCGTAAAGCAAGAGGTCACGGGTTCGAGTCCCGCCTTTCCCGTGGATGGTACTTCAATCTCTGTATGCCGTAAATCTGTCCTGTGCTTGTCAGGAGGCAAGGCGCATAGTACGCAGTCCTCATGTATGTCGAAACTGATGGCTTCTGTATAAAAAAAAACGTGATTCAAACAACTGCAAAACTAGCACCATTTATTGAGATATGCAGAGAAAAGTTCTGCCTTGTACATCAATTGCAAATATTGCGAACTTATGCAATTCATAAAGCAACATCTCCGAAATTTATTTTTAAGCAATTAAATACTAGCTGAAACAGTGTTCAGATGTGTTTAAAATAGCTCCTAGTAAAAGAATATATATTTGAGGACTATTTTTATTCCCCACTTTACTTCGTGACCTTAGCACACACACACGCACACACAGTCTTAGCCACACTAAAAACAATGAACAAATAAAATCAGAAATTTATGTTTATGTGAAACAAACATTGTAAAGCTTCAGCCGTTATGGTTTGTTAGAAAACTCTAACCTTTTGCTTAAGTGGTTGTTATAAAATCATATTATCTATCAGTTCCTCTCGCATGAAATAAACATTCGTTATTTTAAGCACCGCAAATAGTTTTGCCATAAAATCAGGGTATATCCAAAAAAAAAAGTTTCGATCTAAATCACTGATCTAATTTATAAAGTGCTATTGACTATTTTGATAGGAGCTTCTAATTGATATTATTAACATTAACCATACTCCCAGCAGCGTTCACAGTTAAAACTACAGGATGCATATGACCTTTAAGGGTGAAAAGTTGTAGCACCAGCGGCACCCCTGAAGCACTTGACTCCCTATGGCGCCCTTGAAGGCGATATTAGACTCCTTATGGCACCTTTAGGTTGCCAGGGGTCACCCACTGGGTGCCATAAAGTACCCATACTTGACTCCAGATGGCACTTTCAAGGTGCTATAGGGAGTCAAGTGGCACCCTTGGGGGGGGGGGGGGGGAGCTATAACTACAGAAAATCCATATTTAAAAATTCGTTTCTTTCCGAATATCTTAACTTAAGATTTATGAGTGAATGACTCATGTAATGACTTTTGGCATTAATTCCTGTTTTCCTTTTTAGAGTTAATAGCTCATATTAAAACGTTGACTGTTTTCTATTTGTTTTAAAAGATTATGTGCATATTTTATAGTAAAATATAGCTCTGATGTAAGGATTTTATTTCATATCACTTGCAAAGGGGAATAATTTTGAAGTATTTATAAACAGAGAGCCTCTTTCTGACTAAACTCATAAATAGCATTCATGTTTCATATTGATCTAAGAACTATTGATGTATAGAAAATTCTTAGTACGTCTAAGTGCAAACGAAAAGCAACTTAGTTAACGCTTTAGCAACGTTTTAATATCCCTTATATTAAAATGTTGGCTGATTTCTATTTGTTTTAAAACATTATGTGCATATTTAATAGTTATATATAGCTCTAACAAAAGGATTTTATTTCATATCACATGAAAAGAATAATTTTGAAGTATTTATAAAGAGAGCCTCTCTTTGACTTAACTCATAAATAGCATTCATGTTTGATATTGATCTAAGAACTATTGATCTATGGAAAATTCTTAGTACGTCTAACTACAAAAGAAAAGCAACTTAGTAAACGGCATTCCTCTCTTTAGAGAAAAGAACTCTATGAGATTCAATTGTTTCCAACATTTCGAAACTGCGTTTTCGAATTTAATTAAGCTCTGTGTGAGAAATAAGGAATGACTACAGTTTGTGAAAGAAATTCAGTTGGGTTTGGTTGTAATTTGAATTTGTTTCCTGAGTTGAATATCAAATGAATTGAGTTCATTCTTTTATAAGATTTAAACAAAGCCTCAAGATATTAAAGATATCAATTGCTAGGCTTTTCTATTTCCTTTCCAAGAACAAAAAATAATATTTCAAAACAAGTTGTGTTACAAAATATATTATTCGTTCTTTATGCACAAAAATTTTGCGAACAAGTTTTCTATTTGATAGTTTTGAAAGAGGTAAATTATCTTGACTATTTCCCCTTTCCCCACATTCCCCAACTTCCCTCACATCCGGGCTATTCAAAAAGTTTTAGCAGGAACTCGTGTCTCTCTTATTCTTTTCAATCACCCTTCTATTAAGTCGAGTTGTTCATCAGCATTCCTCAAATCCCAATAATCCTACAGACGGGGAAGGTTAGGTTTGGTTGAGATTCCTTGAAGGGAAGGATTCGTGGTTTCGTTTTCCGGGAGCTTATCCTGGTAATTCATTTGGGAGTAGGTGAGAGGTGTAAATAAGTACGGATTTTGAGATGTACTTAACGATGTACCATTGTTGGAGTCATTAGCCAGTACGTAAGTACTTAAATATAATCTATATAGCGTGTAATTCTTACACGCTGCATAATACTGGGATGGTGTTTTATGTTATTAGGCTAGACAATCTCTTTGTAGCAACTTTGATAAAACAAGCATCCTGAGTAACAATATGTTTACACTTTGAACTGAAAATTATTCTGATACATGGAATAAAAATTGAAGTACTATTTTATTGTTTTTTCTTTTTAAAGCATTTTCTACAGTACATTTTATTTTTAGCGAAAAAACATTTTAAAACACCGTAAAATTACTGAAACATGAAATCACTGCTAATTGAGATTCTTGAAGGGAAGGATTCGCTGTTTCGTTTTCCGGAATCTTATTCTGGTAATCCATTTAGGAGTAGGTAAGAGGTAGCTTCGTGTAAATAAGTACAGATTTTGAGATGTACTTAACAATGTATCATTGTTGGAGTCATTAGCAAGTACGTAAGTACTTTAGTATAATCTATGTAACGTGTAATTCATCGCTATTCTGATTTCCGGAAAACTATAGCGATACTGGGATGGCGTTTTATGTTATTAGGCTAGACAGTTTCTTTATAGCAACTTTGATAAAATAAGTATCTTGAGTAACGATATTGTTAGTTGGAATGAATATGTTTACCTTGAACTGAAAATTATTTTGGTATATAGAATAAAAATTGAAGTACTACTTTTTTTAAAAAGCATTTTCCTAAATTCCCTTTTTTTTAGCGAAGAAACATTTTAAAACACCGTAAAATTACTGACACATGAAATCACTGCTAATTGAATAATGAATGTGGGTCATTCCGACGAAAATGATACAAATCATGTCCGAGACTTTAGAATTTTTTAAAATCAAATTTAATAACTACCACCCATTAAGTGTATTTTTTATTAGTTCTCCATTTAATTTTGTGCCATCAAGTATCAATTGATTAGGTATAATCCATTTAGAAATGACACAAAAAAAAAAAAAAATCTTTGTCAGAAGAAGGAGAAAATGACGTGTCCCAGCTTCAAATTGCTAGAATTTTAAATGTGATTTAAAATTAAACTGAAATATAACAACAAAATAAATTACACTGCACTGCACAAAAGATACTTCTGACACCATTTCTGCAGATTATTATGCAAATGAAAAAATTTTCCCCAAAAAACACTATCCATCCCTATTATTTATCCATGTCCCTAGATTTTCTATGTTTCGAATTGTCCACTCTGTTATATGCCTTTTGGAAATAAAATAAATCATTGCATTCAATCTGATATATTTTTTAAAAAATATAGGTAGTATAACTGCCGTGATTAGCTTGCTACATTGAATTATGTAGTCAACAACCAGGGTGAGTTAATTCTTTTCTTACGATAGTTAATTTGAACTGTTGGATGTCCACTCTGTTAGAGCCGATTTCATGATGAAAAAATAGATTTTTTCTTGAAATTGCAGACAGACTTACAGTTTTAGGCTGTTTATTCCACTTTATGCTTGATTCTAAGTTTTCTTAAATTTAAATTTTTAAAGCTTATTTGTCCACTCTGTTATATGTCCACTCTGTTAAACAAAGTGATCAAAATATTTAAAATCTTTTCATAAATGAGTCATGTACTAGTTATTTACACTTCATTATACACAAATAAATGGAAACTCAATAAAAAAAAATATGATTAGTTGGTGGAAATTATTTAAATTGATTATCTTAAGTAATGAGTTTCAGACATGATTTGTACCATTTTCGTCGGAATGACCCATATACCTCCCTCCACTCTCTCTTCTACACGATGAACAGTATTTTTTCTATTTGCAAGAAACTATTAACAGACTTGAGATAACTTTAGTCAAGATACTGTTTCTTCAATTTTACATTTAGTTTCCTCTATTTTTTGTTTTTAATTACTTTTATTCACAGTAAAAATTTCATGTACCTTTACTCCATAAATACGGTGGTAGCAGTGCTGCCTCCACTTCTATGGAGTAACTTAATCGATATATCTGGTATAAAGTAACACATCGTTTGTGGACGGTTACACCATGATAATGTAACTATAGCATGACGTATTACCAATTTCTGTGTAAGGTCACACCAGAACTTCCCGTCAGCTGACAGAGAAATTGTTCGGAAGGTTACACACTAGCAAAAAAGAGCATTCATCAGGCTTTCCTGGCAGATTAATTTCAATTATCCGTTTCTTTAACCTTTATCAGGTTCATGCTTTCCCACTACCGATGAGCTTTGCACACAAGCGCTGGCTTGTAAGTTTTTGCATACAAGACATTCATGCACAACTCAAAAATCGGAAAAACACACTACATAGGATCGAACCCCGAACCGCGACCTTACCGCTTACAGAGAGCTATCAAGGCAAGCGTATTTTACCACAGGGCCCGTTAAGTTACATCTTATAGTTCCGTTCATTTGACTAAGAGCTCTGCGCCGATGTTTGTCATAACGCATGCTCTTTGAATAATACCCCAGTGATTTGAAGGCTTGGTGGAACTGCACATAGGCTACGTGAAACTCTTCTTCAACAATTAGAGTTTGCTTAAAATCGGAACAGCTTACTCCAGAAGTTGTGCTACGTTACACCAATAAATAATGGTTACCTAACACATTTTTTACGGTGTTTGATTGGGTGTAATTGTTTTTGTTTTGCATCTCACTGCGTTGAAAGACGAGAGCAAGTTACTAATCTTAAAACATATTTAAATGATTTCAGATATCATTTTAGAGTCGCTAAAAAATAAAGTGTAGGTAATAAAAGCATTAATGGAAATGTGTTTTTATTCCGTAATTTCGTATCCTTTATACTTGTTTTGAATTTTTGATTAAGGATCAATTCATCAGTGCATTTCACTGATATCAATAAAATCAGTGCATTTCACTGATGAAGAGACTTCTCACTATAACTTTAAAATAACTGTTTGCTTTAAATCCTTGATAATCTATGTTTCAGTCACGCTCATTCTTCATTTCATTCACATTTTACGGCAACGATATTTTTCAAGTGTCTCCCATATAAATCAAAGCGAAGAGTAATAAATATTTTCTGCACATTTTTTCTAAAATTTAGAATTTCAATTCGCTATAAATGTATGCCTTCCATCTGCATTTTTTTTTTTCATTCACTTTATATTTCTCACTTCCGACAGAAAAACACTTAAAAATTTTATCCCTTACCAATCGTGGTTGTCTACCGAGTCGGTGAATGTAGATGTTTTATGACTTTTCCCAGTTAATATTGCATTTTAAGTATTGAGGTGTGTTTAGTTGGTAGGTTCTAATAGGTTTGAAGACAATTAGCCTTCTTAGGCTCCTGTGTCAAGAAACCCAGTTTAACCAACGAACTAACACACTTCAATACTTAAAATGCGAATTTAACTGAGAAAGGTCACAAAACGTTCTAATCGTTTTTGTTTTGAACTAGTTAATGTACACTGTACGTCTCTAAGTACGAACCCCGTTACTACAAGGTTTTAGCTATTACGAACATCTGCAACTAGTTTAGAGAGAAAATCCGAAAAGAAAAATCAAACCTTTTCTGATACTAGTCAAAATACAAATGATAAAAAAAAAACTTTCATAAAAAGCTTTTTTATAAATATACCCCATAACTTGTTGACTTTTATTATGTAGTAACATTAATTACTTAAAAAAGTAAAATAAAACATCTCGATAAAATCGGTCTTACAATAAACAAGTTAGGCAGTACATTTAAGCAAGTATATTTTGCCTTTGAAGGAAAATTACATTTTTATTTCGTTGTAATGAAGTATAAAATAGGAAAGATTTTCTTCCGTTTTATTTGTTTATTCGTTTATTTTCTTTTAAATAATAAATTACTTGTAAAAAAAACTTGAAATTAAGAGGAAAACAACATAAAATTACGGATTTACAAATAATCAACGAAATAAGAAAAAATAGACCATGAGAACACAATTTGTGCTCTATTAAATTTAATTATAAGTTTCATTCATATTTTAGAGCAATGAATTTTCGATCATTTTTCATTTTAATTTTGAAACAATTCAGCGAAATATTCTACTTTAAAAAAGCAACAAATGCGTTTCAAATCAAATTACAAACTCCATGCAGACAGCGAACAAAAATACTTTTAATATTCCGATATTAAAACGGAGCTTGACTTGTTTTGATTGAATAATTTATATAAAATCACTTCCTATGAATAACGCATACAAAAATGCAAGAAGGAAAAAAAATATTAATTATCTTCGAGAGACTTATATTAAATCAATATCCCCTTCCCAAGATTAATCCAAAAAACTAATAACGGAAAAAAGGCATGTCTTGGTAAAATTACTTCTCCGTGGAATTTCTGGAATATATAAAGCTATAAAAAGCCAGATTAGGGAATATTGTGCTTTATCTCGGCAGCAATTTCTTCTTCGCCACATCAAGTAGTGAGAAAATGGATCTAAGATCATAGAATTGATTCTTCCGTACCATTTGCCTTGCTTGGGCAATTGCTACTTCATTGTTTGATTGGAGGCAATGAATGAAGCATTTTTTTCTCGTCTTTCCTTTCCAGTATGGTATCAAGAAAAAAGAAGAAGTGGAAGAAGAAGAGGAGCCAGTTCCCGAGAGTAGCAGTTTGAACCGGAAAAAGAAAACACCAGCAGAAATAGAAGCAGAAGATTTGGATGACTTTACGCGTAAGTTGTTGATATTAGAATAAATTGTAATGTTGCTTATGATGTGTTAACGTTACAGAGTTGTACATCGATTGATCATAATCAGGTTGAATACATAATAAATATTAAGAATTGGGGGAAATAAATACCTTTGTGCAACGAAGAATAATAAACAACATATATCAAACACAAATTAGGCTAACTGATGGCAAAAAAAACAAAAAAAGAAGATAAAACAATAATCAACGTAATTAAAAATAATGCAGAAAAGCACAATTTATAATCTATTTAATTTGAATATTGGCTTTATTCATATTTTAGTGCAAAGAATGTTGAATCATTTTTCATTTTTACTATTAAATAATTCACTAAAATATTCAGGCTTTTTTGAATCGAATAGTAAATCAAATAATTACTCGGCCATTTTTTTTGGTCCAAAATAGGCCCAGATTTTGACGCTTCGCCCTAGTTCAGGAAACTGCATAGCAAAAATAACTAATTGAAAACATGTGCTATCAAAAGTTTTAATATTATGAGTGGCAGTTTCAATAAAAATGTGAAACTTACAAATTGAAAAACGATCCACTAGTGGACACTTGTTGATTTTTCAGCTCTTTTTCATGAAATACAAAGTCCTTGTTTTTTACGTAATATTTTGCACCCCTGCTTTCTATTTAATAAGATTGCACGAACTTGTAATCAGTTTGCAAATTGTGCTTGATATACGTTGTTTACTATTGCTACTAAGCAAGGGGTTCAACTATGAGTACATTTACTTGCAAGAAAAAATAACTCATCGTAATTCAATTGTCATTATAGCCATTTACGTAGTTGACTGCTATCTTTCCATCACCTTATTAAAACATAATTAAAATCATTACGAAAAGTTTATTTTCAAACTATTCATCATGAAAGACTGTTTTGATGTAAGCATCAATGAAGATAACTTCTTTTACCATTACCTCACTTAAATTCTTGACTTTATTCCGGAGATTAAGAAAAGTCACTCCTTCTCAAAACAGAGCTTTATAGATATTTTCATACACCGAATTTAATGTGCAACGGTGAAAGAAAAGTACCTTCAGAACTCACAAGGGGCTCATGTGAAATGTTTGCAGTGCTAGGAATAGAGTTTTTTCTCGGAAAGTCGTCAAAAATTTGTCAAAAAATACATACAACATGGATTTTGAGGAGAATGGTGAATAGTAAACAACAAATAATAAATTTGCTATTTTCAGTCAAATATATACAAGAAACGTGTTTTCATCTAAAAGACGACATTTTTCATGCTATACACCGCCTACTCGGTTATTCCATCCATGGACTGCAGTTTCGTGCTTATTATGCACTCATCAGCATTATTCCATGCTGATGAGTGCATAATAAGCACGAAGCTGCAGTCAATGAATGGAATAACCGAGCTGGCGGTGCATTGCATGTATCTGCTTTAACCCTGGCTTAGGGGTTGTTATACTTACTGCTTTAGACATCTTTCATGTTCTGCAGTGTTATCAAAACGGATGAGTTAAAACTGCAAAACTAGTAGCTTTGTCTAGAAGGTCAAAGAGTACTATTTCATGAAAAAGAGCTGACAAATCAACAAACGTGTATTAGCGGATCTTCTAGTTCTTAATTTTTACCTTTTCATTATAGCTGCCACCTATAATGTTGAAATGTTTAATAGCACATGTTTACCAAAAGTTGTTTAGAGTTTAGAAAATTTGACTAAGAAAATTTGTAGACCCAATTAGTGAATTAAATTAAAAATGCTGGGTTTTCGGAAAGGTGCACAATAAGGCTTTTTATTTAATCCTACCAAAGTAGGTGTCTGAGTTCTCTGAACACTACTGAGTTGTCGAGTGCCGAGTTTTTAGGATTGCATTGCAACAGAGAAAATGTCCCATAAATCATCACCAATAAATTATTTTTGTCCCATTTTTTCAGGTAAAAAAAAAATTATTACCTAATTTGACTAGATCAGAAACCATTTAATTACATTTTATTCTTTTGTGGAAAATTTTGGCAAATCACCTTGTGTATGTTTTTGTTTTCAAGATTAACGAAGCAAAATTCGAAACAATATGTTTTCATTTGATCAAAACCTTTAAAGACAAATTTAAGCTTAGAAGTTCGATTTTTTAAATTCATTCATTCATTCATTCATTCATTCATCTATTTATTTATTTATTTATTTTTATCTCTACACTATATTATTTGATTACACTCAATATATTTCTGTTGATCTCCCACTTACAACTCAAAAGCATTAATTCTTCGATAACTTTTAAATTAATTCTTTTGAAATATATTGCAATGAATTACTAATATACTTGTATACAAGCAATTAATCCGGTAATCCTAATGACGATAGCAACTGAAAACTATAAGCTAAAAAATAATAGATTACATTGTTTGTAAGTAAAATTGAGATATTATGAATGTGAGCAACGAAAAGAAGAAAATACTTTCATACCATTCTTCCTGCTATTCATTCCCCATTTATTATCCTGAAAATGTGCAGAATAAACCAATGCATTCAACAAGTCCAAAATAAATGTCTTTCTAGTCTTCTTTTCCCCCAGACACGACGGAAAAAGATGATTTAAAAAAGGAAAGTTGTTCTCCCAGCTTTCCGCTATTTCACTCAGACTAAAAATTATGAGGTGAATCAATATCATCTCCATTTATTAAATCCAAAATAAGATCGGTCTTTTTCTAAGCATTTCTCAAAGAGGAAATTAGGTTCCAAATCGATTAAATGAATTTTTCTAAAACCATCATTCTTTTTACCTCAAAAAATGTAAACGACTCTAAACATATTTTCGCTTTATAAATGCGGAACAAAATTGTTTTAAATAATTGTTTCTGTTTTTTCTCTTTAAGCATGCGACGAACGAGAACTATTTCTTTTTCTTTTTTTCTGGAATAGCTAAATTTTATTTCATTTTTTCCGCTCATTAAGTTTTTAGGATAAAGCACTCATTTAAATAAAGATTATTAAGTCTCAAAATTGTTTTTGCTTATATTTGACAAGTAAACACAAGAATGAAAATACAAATCCGAAAATACAAGTGTGAGAGAAACGCTCTGGTAATTACATTTTTAGGATAAATTGCGCTACAAAAAAATAATTGGTAAGTCTTAAAACTATTTTGTTTCCATTTGAGTGGTTAAAATTAAAATGTGAAAGTACAAATATGGAAGTACTAGTAAAAGAAACTTTTCGATAATTGATTTCTTAGGATATTACGCTCTAAAAAATATTCATACATTCTGAAACAGTCTTTGTTTCCACTTGACAAGTCAGAACAAAAATGTGAACATATAAATGTGAAGAACTAAGGTAGACAGAGAGAGTGAGAGAGAGACCAGTGAATGAACACTTCCAGTGAATGAACACTCAGTATTTTTTTCAAAAAAAAAAAAAATAAGTTTTTAAAACATTTTTGAGATGAACTGGCAGTAGTCACTTCCTTATAGGGTGAGTTCTGGTAAGTGCGTCCACGGGGTAAGTGCGTCCACGGGGTAAGTGCGTCCACTGGGAATTATATGAACATTGTCTTGAAATGGCTTCTGCAACACATCGACTATGTTAGATAACTGTCTAATGATAATTTCAATAGGTAGAATTCAGGCCTGGATTCAATAGACGAAACACAATCAGGGATAACTTAAATGTCTTCAAAAAAACTCTTAAGTAAAGATTGAGAAGGTTTTGTTTCAGATTCTCTTGTAGTCATACCAAGCAATTGAAGTCAAGAAATGCAAGTTGTTTCTTTTGAGTAATAGCTACTAATAGCATACATGGGGTATTTTGATCAAATACTCTAACTAAAATTAATTTATATGACGGTACGCACTTTCCCTTTCTTTAAAGTAAGGTGGGGGTAAGTGCGTACCATTATGATGGGGCAAGTGCGTACCACTATCATGAGACATATGCGTACTATTATGCGGAGCAAGTGCGTACCATTATAATGAGGCAAGTGTGTACCATTACGTGGAAAATCCGACTCTCGTAATTCACCTTTAATTTTGCGTATAACTCTTTTATAAACCGATTATAAATCCGATGTCATTTCCATTAAGTATTTATATTAACATTGAATGCGGCATAAGATTTCAATTTTATTCATTACCTCTGAAATATATTGACTTTTAGATATCAGTTAGTAAATTTATCCTTGAAAATAGCGATCATAAGCTTTTTCTTAATTTAAACCAGATTGACAAATGAAGCAATGAAATTAAGTGAAACACTAAATAAGGAACCAACTGATTCAAAAAACGAAGGTGGAGTAATGAATAAATTATATTAAGAACACCTTGTGAAAAACTATTTGAATGTACAAGAAAAAAAAAGTACACGTATCACATCATGATAAATTCTTTTCTTTTCTTTTTTTTTTTTTTTTTTTTGCTCTTTATTTTGTGTTTTTTCTTACTGCTACTGATTTTAATAAGAAAAATATTTTAAAACCGTATTTATTCAACAAAAAAAAAAAAAAAGAAAAGGAAAAAAAAACTAAACGTTCACTCAGGTCACCTAACGATCCACCATACAAATAGAATTAAAGAAAATCACAGGGGTACGCACTTACAACAAAGCTAATGGACGCACATGTCTCATCTTACATTTAAGAAGGGGTAAGTGCGAACCCTGGCTTAAACACAGACTGATTAATGCATTAAACCAAAATAAACTATGTAGACTATGAGTGATTATTACTAAATAAAAACAGCTTACATTTGCTCACTTGGTCTTATTAAAAGGACAGAGGAAGAATCACAGACATAACTCTGTCAATCTTCAAATCACAGTTGTTCGCAAGACACGTGGGATATCACTGATTGCGTTTCATCCATGCAAACAAGCGCTGATCTCTAGTATTAGGAATTATCCCAAGGCAACTACCTAACATATTTAATGTGTGCCAGAAGTTTTTTCCTGCTCATATTTACATAATTATAAGGTGGACGCACTTACCCCGCTAGGTAGGGAAAGTGCGTACCTTAGAATAGGTGTCATAAACCAGGTCACAAAACCTATGCTTATAGTTTATTTGACATATTATATGCTTGAAAATCTTAGTAAAGGATCTGGAAAGAAAACTAAAAAAAAATTGTGAGTGTACAAGCTTTTTCAACAGAGCAGCAGCCCTGAGAACATGAACTTTGAAAAAAAGGGTACGCACTTACCAGAACTCACCCTATTCATTTCTAAAAAGAAAATGCGTCGAAAATGCTGTGTTTGTCTTTTGTTTGGGGTGTTCATTTACTGGGTCGAGGCACTTTTTTCACTTCAACCTAACAAAAAATATGATGTAGATTTTTAAAAATATCTACATACAAACCACCTGAAATGTTTTTACTGTCATGTGGCAAATGCTACAATTTTTAACGATGCTATAAATTTTTGAAACGAAATTTCGCTTAATTGTTCATTCACTGCTCGGTCTACTTTATATCTCATTATTTCAAGTCGAATCAGACGATAAACATTTTATTCAGTAACTAAAGGAAAGCAGAAAAATCGGCGAGTGATACAACCAATCTTTTAGTGAACCTAAAAAAAGAAAGAAGACAGAAAAACCTTTCACTTGAAGCTAAATAGCTCAGTTTACCGAGTTTCCCAAGTTAACCTATAGGTACTGGTTCTCAACCCGCATGCCGGTTGTGGTATAAAAATCTTTTAGTACAGGTCTAGTAGTGAGCAAGCCGTGAGATACGTAACTAGACAATATACAGTGTGCTCACTAGAGTCCCTTGTCACTTTCTTGATTTCAGAAGGGCTGCTGCTATCTTTATAACGTGGTGTCTTGGTACGGTTAATCGCATATGCGGCTACCGAATGAGACCACTCACAGTGCCTCCTGGTGGTGAACTGCGGAGTTAGCTTTCGTTTCTCGAAAACGCGACGAGATAGGGGGAAAAGTGAATTACAAAATCGTAGAGCGTAATCGTTTTATAACGGAGAGACACCTCATTAACTGGATGGGAAAAGTAGAACGGTTAAAACGCGCCTTTGTGTTTTCGTGATTATCTACTTTGCGAAGGCAAAAAAATGATGAAGGGGGTTGAACCACTAAGAATTGCAAGCAATACCAGTGATACATTGTGGTGTCTTGTTTAGCTCGAAAGATATTATTTTCTCCTTCTATTCACAGTTCGTAACGTCACAGTGTAGGAAATTACGAAATTTAAATGCATGTTTTCAGCGTTCTGTTTTTCCTATCTATATCAATGAGATATCTGTCCTTATCATTCTTCAACTTAGTAATTCACTTTTCCTCCCTATCTCGTTGTTTTCGATGTACGAAAACTAACTCCGCAGTTTTTCACCAGGTGACGTTGTGAGCAGTCTTATTTGGTAGAGAATATCTAATTTACTTTGCCTAGACACCACGTTTATAAAGATAGCAGCAGCTCCAAAATTAAAAGAGTGACAAGGAACTTCAGTGGGCATACTGTATATACGATTAAATTGCAATAACTCTTTGACTGATTTACGCTGACAACCAGCAAATTATGATTCTATTTATAGGAAGTCAAGTCATATGATTACCGTAAAAATAAATTTTCCTTTATTTGGCTTTGAAATTCATGGAAAATCATTTCTGTACATAACTAATTTATTTCCTTTGCAGGCTGGAAAAATACAATTGAAGCTCAGCTAGGGGAACTTAGACAAACATTGGAGAGTAAGTGTATCATTCAGTGAAAGGCCTCAACGAAATCAAGTGCCCATTTTCTTTTCTCATACACACTCGTCTAGTCACAATGTTTACGATGCTTTTGGACGAGGAAATATTTTTTTACCCACTGGCTTCACACGTTCTTCAGTTTAAGAATGAGGAGGAATCAAATAAGCATTGCCTTACATTTAATACATCAGTGAACTTTCCAGAATTTGGGAGATTTGAAATTCACCTTGTGATACATCACTGGTTTAGTTCTAGAAGCGTTCATTCATGTTACTAAATCGTAAATAGCAGATACATTTTAGTCGAGCGGTTCATGAAGATTTGAAGCTACCAAAATTTATATTTGAAAAAACATCAGTTTAATACCATTTTTATATAAAAAGAACCGAGAGCTAAAAGCATTCGTTAATATTTTCAAAAGAAGTAATTTATGAATGCATTGTGGGTGCGACAATCTTGTAAATCGTTTTTTAAAAAAGAACTGCCAAAACACGATATATTGCAAAGAAAACTGAAGCCATCAAAATGATGATTTTAAATTTGACCGAAGTTGTTTGCTGAAAGAAAAAAGTAGAAATTAACGTTGTTATCAGCAAGAAATTTGCAAGTTTTTTTTTTTTTTTTTGAGATGTACGTTTGCTGGAAAGCTGTGGATAAGTAAAATGCAGCACATTTGTAGAACTCGATGTATATGCACTTCAACGAAAAACATTATGGTTTTTATAAAGCAGTGGAGAGAAAAGAGTGTTTAAAAAGATTGATTTGTAAAAAAAACAAAATGTGGTTCTTTTTGAGCTATTGCATGTTTTTATATTATGATTCTGTAAATTTCAACATATCAGAGAGCAGAGCTTTCTTTCATTTTAACAAAGACATTTAAAGTCTTATGTTGGTTTTATACTGGCAGCGACACTGACGAGAATTCCTTCACTGACTTTTTGCGCATGCCCACTTTTACCAGAAATTCATCTATGCGTACAGTGCGCAGGTGCAAAGTCTGAGCGACAGGATATTTTGTCCTTGTTGCTTCTGTTTTAAAGCCAGCATTAAAATGTGTTTTGTGCACGGCTTCTGTTCATAAATGTTGTTGGTGGCACAATTTAAATAAAATAAATGTAATAAATATTAGTTACATTGCCATAGTTTTCAATAGCACATCAGTGGTGTACATAAATTTTCTATACAACGTTTAGACTCCATGTAAAACAACACTGACATCACGGTCTCATTCCTTACTGCAATTATAATTGTGATCAAAAATTACGAAAAAACATTCCCGGCTGTTTAAAAGCATTGTTCTCTGATATACATCAAAATACTCACTCAGGAAGATTAAACCTGCTCATGGAAAAAATTGAACTCCACCTTTCACAGATTTTGCCTAGTCTTGTTTTTCATATCTCAGTGTATGAAATAAATATGTTTTTTTAAGATAAAATTCAATCATTTGAGTTACACCTCTACTTCGCCAACATCAACAAAAAATGTATATAATTTAAACTGTTAAAATCATAGTAAACACTAATTATTGCTCCAACAAAAAACTAAATTTAGTGGTGCAACAGACCATGAGGGCCAAGGCCTACTGTGCCCATCCCCAGTTTTCGCGACCGAGGAGTGCAGAGGTCAGTGTTATGGTTACATGATCAGCTGAATGCGGAACCCCCAATGTTTGTTTCCAAGCGTGTTTGGCACTCCTTTTATTGACCCACTAAAGAGATGAAAGATGCCTAATCAGGGAATTGAACCCAGATCCACGGCGGGAAAGCGCGAAGCAACATAAATCCAAATACATAATTTTTTTAAAAAATGACAACACCCTTCGAGACGAACAATATTTACACTGTAAAGCTAGTGTCACGATATTCTCTGAATTGTTCTGACAGAAAAGTTAATGGTTTTAAAAACACATTTTTTTAAATTCGTTCTCCAACTGGTGAGTATTCACTAACGGCCGTATTCACCAACTGACTCAAACCTCCGTCGAACATCTGAACTGTCTAATTTGCAAAGGAGAACCAAATGGGACATGATTCAGTTATTTAAATTTATTAAAATGAATGATGTTGCAGGGTTAGATTTTTGCACGGAAAGCGAACAAGAGGTCATTGTTTTAAGCTGTTTAAATCTAGGGCTAATCTGGAAATTCGAAAAAATTACTATTTCAGCAGGTTGTGGGAACTTGGAACAGTTTACCGGAAGCGGCAGTAAGGAGCAGTAAATAGCTTTAAGAGGGTTATTGATCTTCATTGGGGTCTTTAATTTGACTAGGACAAGCCCAGTTGGGCCCAGAGCCTGCTGCTGGTCGTCGCATTTGTATTTATCAACATCACTTGTGTTCACCAGTTCATTCGAGCTTCCGTCGAGCACCTGAACAGTCGATTGAAGCCTCTTTAATAGTTGAAGAAAGTTTGAAACGGCGGTACGAATGTTTGACTAAGGCTCAAATCAGCAAGTAAATACGACTTTAAAGCTTTGATTTGCGGTACATGTGTCTGATGTGGGTTCAGACCTTAGAGCAGAAATTAGTAACTAGATGGAGCAAGTCCAATCATTGGCTTAGGAAAAGCTGAAACAACAATCCCAAATCACATAGTTCAACTTCGGCGAATGGAAGACACGTTTTACGAGAAACTGTCGAAAGACACCAGACTTGTTCTAATACTTTACTTTAAAATATGTCATGTGACTTGGGATCTTTGTTTCAAGAATTGAAGGCATCACTCCCTCCGCCTTTTATCCCTTCTCAATGGTTCAAACATAGATCTCATTCAATAGACACATTACGCCGTAGTGGAAGCCACTCTTAGCACTGAACGCACGAATCTGAAACAGACGGGCAAAAGCGTAGCCTACGAGGTTGCAACCACTCTTTGTGCGGTATAAGTTGTTCGCGCGTTTGTACTAAGCCGAGCACATGCTCTTGCGGACGCGTGTCTGTCTACTTCTTCTCGGTTGCTCATGGACTCTAGGGCGGATCCAGTTTCTGGTTCAAGAGGGGGTCATTTTCGGAAAGGAAGGGTGTCACAGTGAAATTTTAATGCGAAAACGGGAGGTATTTGGGGATTTTTTTGAAATACAAGTCCCATAAATGTAGTTTAAGCTATATTTCGTCGCTTAAGGGAGGGGTCACGACTCTTAGACCCTATCATCCCATTATCCCCATATTCATTTTTTGGGGTGGGGGGGGGGGTAACACATTTACTGAAAAAAATATAAGAAGAAATTGAATGCAAGTTTTGTTACAAAATACATTATTCATATTTTATGTACTGGAATTTTCAAAACAAATTCCCAATTTTTTCATTTTGAAAAAGGTAAATTATCTTCAGCTGATGAAAAGAATAGAGCAATTACTATTTTAAAAAAAGAAAACTCTGCCTCCAGTCTAAATTTATCCCAAACTCTACCTTTCATTCACATATTTCAAAGGTCATTACGAGTTACTTCTACCATGTATATTCTCAAAATGTTTTTAACTTGTCAGCATAACATTGCATCTGGACATAAAAATTCAAAAGTAAAAGAAAAATTAGAAAATATCGTTCGTCGATTAAAACTGTTTTCTTGGATTGAAGATAAATGAATTACTGATAAAGAAATATAAATGGGATATTCAGAAAAGGGCAGCAGGAAAAGAGAAAGAAATGACTTATATTTATAATAATTGTATGGTGATATTGTCATTTGCGCATTAAACTGGAAATTTCATACTTGCATTAAGTACATTATAAATCACAGCTAAGGCACTTAAGAGAGGGAATCTACAAACACTACAATATATATATATATATATATACAGGGTGTCCACTCCAATCGTGGACCAATAGCTAATTTCTAAACCGTTAGAGATACGCATATAGTTTATTTAGGAAAAAATCTCCAAATTATGAAAGGAATTTTGGGTCTATTCAATGTTTTTCAAAAAATCAAATTTTGAAAGAGTTACAAAATTTAAATTTTTATACAGCCCCCCAGTCCTATCAATCATATTTAGTAAAACATTCTTGACACTGTAACGTTTAAAACTAAAAAAAAATCACTCCTCTACCACAAAAATTGATCGAGTTATGACGTTTTGAAAAATCAAGATTTTGCATTATTTCATGACGTCATCGAGAGATCGCTTGAGGGACCGTATGCGAAATCCTTCAAAATCTTGATTTTTCAAAACGTCATAACTCGGTCAATTTTTGTGGTAGAAGAGTGATTTTTTTTTAGTTTTAAACGTTACAGTGTCAAGAATGTTTTACTAAATATGATTGATAGGACTGGGGGGCTGTATAAAAATTTAAATTTTGTAACTCTTTCAAAATTTGATTTTTTGAAAAACATTGAATAGACCCAAAATTCCTTTCGTAATTTGGAGATTTTTTCCTAAATAAACTCTATGCTTATCTCTAACGGTTTAGAAATTAGCTATTGGTCCACGATTGGAGTGGACACCCTGTATATATATATATATATATATATATATATATATATATATATATATATATATATATATATATATTTAAACTTCATTTAATGGTTTGGGGGACTATTGGTCTTTTAATATTTTCTGTCCCAAAAAGGTTAAGTACATATCAGAGCAACACCATAATGTAAAAAGAACAATAGGCAAATTCATTATTTTCATTTATTTATATTTTATCTATTGTCATCTAAAAGATTATGAAATGAATTAGTTAACATTTGAAAGGAAAAAAAATCCAAATTCTACATTAAAAACGAAACCTAGATTTTCAAGCGGGAAAAATAAATTGAAAAAAAAAAAAAAAAAGTCATGTTCACATCATAACAGCACTCACTGACTCAAGTTCAAATGATATTAAGTTTAATTTTCTTCATTAAAATTTGTTTTGAAACCAAATGTTAGCAAGCATAAAATTAATGCAGTAATTGAAACAAATGAAAGAATAAACATTGTAACTATACAAATAAAGGATATTTAAAGAAGTTAGCACTTAGGATGCTTCGTCATTTTCAAATTTAGCGAGAATAAAAATGTGTGCTTAACAGGAATATTTTAAAGTGCATTTAAGCTTTGAACGTCATAAGCACAATCATTCATGCCTATAATCAGATGTCAGTCTACATTTTCTAAAATATCAATACAAGAAATAATTCAGTTTTAAGAAATTTATTAATAATTGAGTATTTACACAAAATGCTATGCATTATAAAAGAACAGTAAGTCAAAATGGCTGGAGTTTTAAAATGCAGTTCAAAACTTGTTTCTCTATAGTATTAAAAATACATGTGGTAGTCAAAATTTACAAAGAAAATTAGTTTTGACCTATGTTCAAACTTGCACCATTAAGACACATAAAATTCAATTTGTTGTTAAACTTCAGTGTTCACAACAAGGTAATAAATTACAGATTAATATTATTGTAAAGTGTTATAAAAACATTTAAAACCATATTTTACAAAATATAAATATTTTACTAAAGTATCATTAAAATTACATATTTATTTCATTATTTTAACGAACATTACTTTTGTGTTGATAGATGTAGAAAATCTTAACATTTTCGAAAATAACTATCAAATTTAGAATTTCACATTAATTAAATTTATGAGCTCGCAATAATCATCAAGCATGTTTTAATAAAAGCACTTAAATTATATAAAAATAGTCGTATATTTAACTTCGGAAATTTCAAGGATTTCTAACAAGAATGTTTTAAAACTTTTTTTTCTTACTGTGTGCATTTTTTGAGCCTATGAGCACTTTTTAGGCCTTTTTTAATGAGGGAGTTTTTTATAGTCAGAGCTTTCATCTTTAGTTTACTTCTGAAAATTTTCATGCGTAATCTCTTACAACAAAATTTAATGCATATATAAATGAGGAATGCCAAAAATTGAAAGATGTTCATTAAACACAAAATTATACATGCTCCACTTGGGTATGCTCACAAAGATGAATATAATCTATTGTAGTAGAAGATATTTCAAAATTAAAAGAAAGCGGGTTTTTTCCCCTATTCAAGAGAACATCCTTTAAAATTTCCAAAAAGCATTAAAGAAAAGTGTCATAAATATGAAACTTCTAAATAATTTTTTATCATTAACGAAGAAAGGTAATTTTTTTGCTAAAAAACTTTTATGTACATAATGAAAGACATCTAAGTTCATTACACATTTAAAACAAACAATAACCATAACATGTTGCTATTTATATAGTTAAGTTCATGATATATAAAATATTTTTATATCTATACAAATTCTGTTAGTTTAAAAATCTTGTTCAACCGTATAGTCATTTCATAGAAAGTAAAAGAGCACTGTAAAAATATTTATGTATATATTTGTTTATTCAAGGATCAAAATGTTTCATTGCAGAGAATACACTCATTGAAATTTAAAATGATATTTGAGTACACATAAGAAATGTCATAACAAATGAATTATTAGAACTTTTCAACTTAACAAATTACCATTAGTATATTTCTTACTTTTGAGAGACTTAAAACCAACAGCAAAACACATTGTTGAAGGCGTAGGCCTGTTTTGAGCAAATGGTGAATTGCTGCCGTTATAAATAAATAAGTTTACAGACATAAGTTGTTTGATGAATTTTTGGTAATTATTTTGAATTACCTTCTTAATTACTCAAAACAGAAAAAATTTGTCATTAAAACATAAAACAACATTCTGCCAGTATTTTGAGTAAAAGGTGGTTTCACACAGAGCTAAATTCATAAAAATTTAAAAAATAAGTTTAAAAAAACTAACAAGTACAAATTGCACTGACACAAAGAAATACATTCAGATTCACTGCATTTTCGTCATTCATAACATGATTCATAACATGCTTCAAAATCGTAAAATTTAAACAAAATGGGAAAACTGAGGGTGTATGAATTAGTGCTAACACACATGAAAACAGGCACTGCACATACTCACGCAGATACATATATACATAAAGTGAGGAATTTAAGATTAATATATAGAGTATAACTGTCCCACATGATTCTGCATTGTTAGGTCAGAAAAATATATGACAGAACAGAAGTGACTGAAATGCTTTCAAATTAGGCAAATTTTGGGCACATAAAGAATGATTGATCATTACTTTTTTTGACAAAAAGAAGAGAACCAAAGCACATGAATCAAATATTCACTGATACTTGTATGAAATTACGATAATTTAGAATGCATAATTTTCACATGTCTGTAAATTTAAGCATTAGAAACACACACTCACACAAACATACAATTTCTTTCAAAACTCAAAATTGGGATGTTTTGAAATGAGTAATAAATTACAATTGTTGTAGCTGTTATAACAAAAATATACAGGGTTCAAATTGACAGGCCAGACACACAAATCTTAGTCCACACTTTCTTGATACAAGAAAGTAATAATTTATGATCATATTTTGTACACAAATAAAACATATGTATAGAAAGCAACAAAATATAAAACCTCATCCCCACAGGTATTTAATGCAACAACTCAATGATGAGAGATATTTTGAAATAATATGAAGAAGTATTTTAACAAAAAACATAAAAACAATGCATTTACTTTTACATAAAGAAAGTACACAGTACACAATATAGGTACTGTAAGTTACAGGTTGACTGCCCAACTACAAGATAATTCTTGGCATGTCAGTGTATCTGACCATTCTACTTCATGTTAGTTCGAGTCTGATATTTGCTGTTTTAAAACAGATTTTACTTAATGTGTAGTACACTGACATTAACATGGATATTTGGCTTCGGAGGAGGTACCAGTAAATCAAAACTGGCTGACAAGTATACAGTTTTTAACCCAGCTGATATGCTGTAAATTTTTTGTAGCTCGGCAGTCAATGTGTTAAGCATCATATACTCAAAACAGCACTTCTAAAAAATCGTTTTTATATTAACATACAAAAGGAACTGCAATGAAGCCTATTATCCAACATATTTCATTATCCTGTTAATAATATCTTTTAACCTCATTTCATTATTATAATATGGCTGTAAACTATAGAGTTTTTGAGAATTGTTCATTCGAAAAGTGAGTATTTTCCAGCTTTCAAACAATTTCAAGGCATTTTTCAGTGCATCTAACCCAAGGCATTCCTCTAAAAAGATAAAATGAAAATAGCAATTCATTTAAACCTAAGTTAAATCTCAATTCAGACATTTCACATTTAAAATATGTAAAACAATACTCTTACCATAATAAATGCGTCCCTGTTGAAGTTTTTTGAGCCCAACTTTCTTTATTTCTTGCAAAAGCAAAGATTCTAAAATAACAAAACAAAATTGAAAGAAATATATTCAAGGGAAATCAGTTCTCTCTTTTTTAAAAAATAACGATATACTATAAAATGCAGTCAATTCTTGATGACTTTAGTTTATTAGGATAGAAATACTAATATTTCAATTTCACATTGCTATTTAGTATAACTGAGGATTAGGAATTGAAAAAAAATTGAAACACTGCAGTTATTAACTTACAACAAGAAACAGAAAACAGTTTGACATTAAATAAATTTAATGTAAACCTGATTTAAGCATTAAAATACCTCAAAAAATTAACATGAAAAATTACATAAATAAATGAATAAATTAAAAAAAAAAAAACGGTTTTACTCATACTGAGAAGAAACATAAAGGTACAGTAATTTCAAAAAAATGAATAAAAAGCTAGTAACATGTTTTGCCACAGTGGGTTTTGAAAATTTTACTATTCAAATTCTGTAAAAAACTGAACAAAAAAAAATCAAGTATATGAGAATCTTATTAAAAACAGCATTTTGTTGCAAAGTAATCCTTGCTATCATCTAATGTAGGATAAAAATAAGCTGTAATCAATATTTAAATAGATTCAAGTTGTATTTTTTGATTTTCAAAGATTTTTCTTTCACTAGTATTACAAAGTTTGAATCTTTCTGGTTTACTGCTAACTACTGTGGAACGTTGATTTGACAGAAATAATTTTTAAAATATCATAACTTGATACTTAAATAAACCTTTTTACAGTAAATATGAATTTCGAACTTATAAAAAGCATTAAAAAAGATTTATAGACAAACCTTCAATTTCAACATCAATCAAATTTGGCAATGCACAAGCAGATATGAAGTAGGATTCAAAGAATGGCGCCAAAATGCTACGAAGAAATTCTATCATTGCTTTATCCTCATCTTCAGAACTGACCTGAAAGATTTAATTTAAAATTTAAAGAAAAATCTCATAAGAGTACCTTTTAGTATAAAAAAAGATAAAATCCCAAGTAATACATGTTTCTTCATTAACTAAATTTAATTTTCAGAGTAATTTCTAAGAAATTTGACTTTTATCTTCAGAACAAAGAACATTTTTGAAAAATTGTTGATTGAGAGTCAAGGTTTTTAAAATTTTTTTGGTCCTTTTACCTACGAATAATTCCTTTCAATGGAAATATTTCACCTTTAGAAACATAAAAAATTTAACTATTTGACTTTGAATATCAGTCTTGAGAATTAAAAAAAAAAAACTGGAATTTGGACATTGCATTGGAATTATAAGTTTAGTTATAATTAGTTTTTTAGTTTAGTTAAATAATAATGTTCATAATAACCTTGATTTGTTGGTGTAATTCTGATTGGTCACCATATTCAAAGAAATCATCCAGCATTAAATCAGGTATGTCACTCAACGTTTCATCAAACTCAGATTTCTAAAACAAAAGTTCTTAGTAAATAGGAGCATATCATATAAGTAATTTTCACAAAATATGGACATTATTATGGATTTCTTAGAAAATAATAGTCTGTTGACTAGTTTGCAGTATGGTTTCAGGAAAGGTAAATCGTGTGCTACTAATTTATTACATTTTTATGACAAGGTCACCATGGCTTTAGATAACAAAAAGTGTGTAGATATTGTTTACATTGATTTTCAAAAAGCTTTCGATAAGGTACCGCATGTTGCACTACTCAGTAAATTAGCTGATATAGGAATTGGAGGTAAAATTTTAGTTTGGGTTAGGAATTGGCTGACAGGAAGGAAACAAAGAGTAGTTGTAAGGGGTAATCATTCTAAATGGAGTGAGGTTTTAAGTGGGGTTCCCCAAGGATCAGTTTTAGGTCCACTTTTGTTTATTATTTTTATGAATGGTATTCATGAAAATGTTTCTGGAAACATGAATTATTTTGCTGATGATGTCAAAGTTATGGGGGTTGTAGAAAATGATGAACAAGTAAATCAGCTGCAAGAGGATTTGGATCATATTACTAAGTGGGCAGACAAGTGGGGCATGGCAGTAAATGTTGGGAAATGTCAAGTGCTGCATTTAGGTCATGGGAATAAGCATACAAGCTATTATTTACAGGGTTCAGTCATTAGTAAGGCAGAAAATGTTATGGATCTAGGTGTCTTAATAAATCAAGACTTCAAGTTTAGTCAACAGTGCAGCATAGCTAGTAACAAAGCCAATAGGATGCTTGGGTTTATAAATAGATCTATTTCAAACAAATCTAAGAAGGTTCTTCTGCCTTTATATAGAAGTTTGGTAAGACCTCATTTAGAGTATGCTGTTCAGTTTTGGTCTCCATATCTTAAGAAAGATATTAATTTATTGGAAAGGGTACAAAGGAGGGCTACAAAGTTAGTGAAAGGACTTTCTAATTTAGACTATGATTCCAGACTTAGAATGCTTAATATGTATAGTCTTGACCAAAGGAGAACCAGAGGGGACATGATTCAGTTGTTTAAATTTATCAAAATGAAAGATGTTATAGGGTTAAATTTTTGCACGGAAAGCAGGACAAGGGGTCATTGTTATAAGCTGTTTAAATCTCAGGCTAACCTGGAAATTCGGAAAAATTACTATTTTAGCAGAGTAGTGGGAACTTGGAATAGTTTACCGGAAGAGGCGGTGAGGAGCAAGGGAGTAGATATACCAGGAGAAATTTTAATAATTTGAAAAACTTTGAACTTAACCTTACATGCTGATCAAACTTAATAGAATGCATTCCATATTTTCCCCATAAATCACATAGAATAAAACTTCCCAGCAAATTTAGCTAATAAAAAATTAAAAGTCAAATTTGTAAAGTAAGATGATTTATTAGAATTTACTTGGAGGATGTGTGAATCATGAAATACCTTGTATAACCATTGATAAAAAAAGTAGAACATTTTTCAATTGCCATTTTTGAATCATGTCAATCTCTAAAGATTCTTAGTGATATTAGAAACACAACTTGGTTTAATTGATTTTTCTAATACTATAGGAGAAAATATCTGTGATCAGTCAATATTGGAACAAAACAAGTAAGACGGTCTTTCCTTAATGTTTTTAATCTAAAAAACTTTTCACTTTTAATTGCTACACAAATTTTGACTAAACAGAAACTGTCTCTCTTATGTAGGAATTTTCTGAGCTATAGGGCTCAACATCATAAAAAAACATATTTAAATAGAGATCCTAGAAATTGATAAATAGAGCATTGTTAAAAGAGAAGTAACTGTATAGCAAGCTGTTAAAAAACTTTTAAATTTCCATTTAAATGTAAGAGCATGAGGAGCATATATGGTGGTTTCATAAATATTTTTCAGTCAAGAAAGTAAACAAGTCTCCAAGTTCAAATTTACCACTAGTCTACAATCTTTCATCGCTCTAAATTTATTTTTAATTCAAATACCAATGAATCCCCCCCCCCCAACACCAAATAGGATAAGGCGGTTAAAGACAAGAATATTAAATCTGCTTTTTGAGAAATGCAATGAGGATTAAGCTCAAGGTTCCTCTCTTCCTGGCAAATTCTCCTTTAAATTTCCCTGTACGCTAAAGGAACATGAGCCACATGAGGCAAAACATCACAGCCAACTAGCCCATCCAGAGATCAATTATAAATTCTCCTCCCGTAAAATGGGGGTGAATTGGAACTAAATTTTCTGATCGTACAAATAAATTCTCCATAAATATACGGTGGAGTATTTTTGGCTGTTATTTTTTTGAATAAAAGTAACATCATTTTGACATTCTAGTAAAAATAGACTTATGAGAAAGACTGCTTGTGGAAAGCTAAAAACATCGAGTTTTCATGGCCTGCAAAACTTTATACGTAACTGCAGACCTTTCTATATTTCAAGCTTAAGAATAGCATTTTTCAATTACACATATGTCTGAGCAACAGAGAGAGCCACATTAGAATTGACAAATTTTCTTAATTCTATCAAATATAAATTGTTAACCATGTCATAGAATAAGGATTATTTAAAAAATCCAAAGAGTCGAACCCCTATTCTTCTAGTCCAGACAGGGACAAGAATTTATTAGTCCACATCTTCTGATGAGGAACCATATCTTAGAATGCCAAAAAGTTCGAATTTAAAATCATTGGAAAAGTCCCAGACTTTATGCAGAGAAAGTCCTGTACCCAGATAACGATTAATGCTTGGGAAGATTTTACAAGAGGGTCTCGAAAATCTGGATTCAAGAAAATAAAGAGGCAGGTTTCCTCTGCGGATTTCTTCTTTTGCGGATGATATGAACAACTTGATTTTATATTAAGAGCAAGAATCTGAGAAACTGTCATGCCTAGCTTTATGAGGTGATTCATGACCTCTCAGATTGACCTCTCCCAAAAATTACCAAATGTTTATTATCTTATTGAAAGACCAAATCCAGAATGTTTTGCTCTAAAGTTGAGTTGTTTAGTTTCTAGGACCCCTAAAGATGAAGGTGCGGCATAAAAAATTAAGCGGATTTTCAAGACATGGAAGTTGCCGTGAGCCAAAACTCCTACCAGGAACTGTTTAACTCTAATTTTCTTTTTGTATATGGAATATAGAAGGTTGAAACTTTACAAAATGAATGTTGAATTTGTGGTAAGTTGTTGCCGTAAGGTCAGTGAAGGCCCTCAAAACAAGGCATTTTTGACGTTTTTTAGCGTTTTTTGAGGTCCAAAAACAGCTTGTACATTTCAGTTAGCACGGCAAAAGTAGTGTCGTTTGAAAGACCAGTGTAAGCACTTTAAAATAATGTATAAATAACCGAGGAAAGTTCAACGTGCTTTTAGTTGCGTAAGGCCGAAATATGAAAAATGTCATATTTTGCCGATATTCAAACGGTCATAACTTCTTCTGCCAACAACATATTGAAATATTTTTTTTGCCAATGTCCCACTCTATTCTTTGTCTTAACAGGACAGTTGAGTCCTTTGAGGCGAAATGTAAAAATTTTTTTTACAAAAAATGTCAGGAAGAAATAAATTTTTTGCAAAATTTTTTTTCACATTTCGCCTCAAAGGACTCAACTGTTCTGTTAAGACAAAGAATAGAGCAGTGGCGTATCCAGGATTTTTTCAAGGGGGAGGTTCGATCTTCCGACGATTTTTAATTTACACACACACGCACACATATACATACCTGCCAACTTGTACGTTTTGGCCGTACAATGTACGTTTTTTTGCATTATTGTACGATCGTACAGTAAAGGTGTAAAATCGTTTGTTTTCTACAGATTTTTCATCTATGCCAGTGTATTTTTTTTTTTCACATAACTAAATTTCAGCTACGAGGCTTCTTTAAAATTCATCGATACATGTGTTAAAACGCAAGGGAGAGCCTAAACGTCGTCATATTTCAGCACTGAGCGCGTACTTCGCGGAAAACTGGTTCATGTGATTGAGACTGCAATCCTTTTGCATCGTGCAAATATTTTAAAATTTGCAAAAATTTTAGGTTACATTAACATATGCTACCTTAGGTTATCACATTTAATTATTTATTTTAATAATTTTTTAATTTTTTTCCTCCACATTTTACATGTTACATTTTACACGCGATTCTGGTAAAATCGCTTCGTTTGTTTGACATAATCCTTTAACATATTGTCAGTGTTTTAATATTTTTGATGGTTAGAAGTTATTTTGACATATTGCTATCTTAAATGAACTTATTGCATCACTTTTTAATTTTTATAATTAATAAATAAATTCATTTAAAAAACTGATCTATAGTCAACGAAAAATTGCTTCCTGTGTTGAGATTTCAGTCCTTTTTCATCTTGAAAGTATTTTAATATTTTTGACAGCTGGAAGTTATTTTGACATGGCTAGTGAAGCCTACTTTTACTTCATTTATTTTTTATTATTCATGTTTTTTTTCCTTCCCAGCATGCTGATATTCAGAACATACTTCACTGAAAATTGTATAACTGAAATGAATTTATTCAATTGAAAATCTAAGGAATAGTTAAAACGGTAATTAAAATGAAAGAAAACTACCGAAAGTGACAGTGATATAATTACAATACCTTATTTAATGTCTAATTTTAATTAAAGAATAGGTTATTGCCTTGTATAGTTTCGTAGGGGAAATTGTAAGATTTCCTAAGAAGACATGTTGGCAGGTATGCATATATCTAATATAATTAAAAAGCGAGAGATGTATCTATCTATCTATGTAAAAAGTACTTCTCTCGAACGCGAGTGAACTGACCTTAGCCCTAGGTATCGTTAGACTTCTAATTTTTTACTGCTTATGTTTGGCTATTTCACTTAATTCTCCGATTTGAATTTGCAAAGCAATCAATTAATAAGTTTTTCAAAATTCACAAAGCAGGTTGCGGAACAAATGAGGAAGTTCTGCAAAAAATCCCCATTGGCTCAGATGCTGTCACGTGGATCTCTCGCTGGCAGTGCTTTTTCTCATTTCGTCTTCTGTTTATGTTATTGATAAGGAAAACACGTAGATTTTTATTTGTTTTTTGATATGCTTGGCAGAGAAGGGGATAAAAGGATAGCAAAAAATGCACGAAGGAAAAACTGCATGATGAAGCTAATTTTTCGTCAAGGGGGCGGTTTAAACCCCCAAACCTCCCCCTTGGATACGCCACTGGAATAGAGTATGACATTGGCAAAAAAAATATTTCAATGTGTTGTTGGCAGAGGAAGTTATGACCGTTTGAATATCGTCAAAATATGAGTTTTCATATTTCGGCCTTACGCAACTAAAAGAACGTTGAACTCTTCTCGGTTATTTATACATTGTTTTAAAGTGCTTACACTGGTCTTTCAAACGACACTACTTTTGCCGTGCCAACTGAAATGTACAAGCTGTGTTTGGACCTCAAAAATGCTAAAAAACGTCAAAAATGCCTTGTTTTGAGGGCCTTCACTGACCTTACGGCAACAACTTACCACAAATTTAACATTCATTTTGTAAAGTTTCAACCTTCTATATTCCATATACGAAAAGAAAATGGGAGTTCCTGGTAAGAGTTTTGGCTCACGGTAACTTCCATGTCTTGAAAATCCGCTTAATTTTTGATGCCGCACCTTCATCTTTAGGGTGTCCATAAAAACTAAACAACTCAACTTTAGAGCAAAACATTCTGGATTTGGTCTTTCAATAAGATAATAAACATTTGGTAAATTTTGGGAGAAAATCTGAGAGGTCATGAATCACAGGCGTGACACTCTCTCAGATTCTTGCTCTTAAATCAAAATCTTTGTTTTTTGAAACAAATGCATTTTTTTAAACATAAATTTTAATGTTTCATGCATTCAAAATTATTTTCGATTTTTGGTGAATCATACGTTTACTTTGACAGCAACTATCAGTTTTTATACCCCCACCCCCTGCCATCAATATTTCCTATTTTTGTCAGCCTATTAAACGTTATCTTGTAAGTAAAAAATTTAACATGTGTTCTAATTTAGCCCTATCAACGGGCTGAACCAAAACACCTCTAATAAATTATATACTGAGTGCTGCAGTTTAAAATGCAAGAACTTTACTTTCTCATTGGTTCATAGTAGATGCATAATTCAGCTACGAAAATTCTAAAAATAAGGTGAAGAGTTAAGACATTAAAAATTTGAAAAGAAAAAGAAAATTGGTAAAAAATTATGAACCCTGACATTTTATATGGCCCCCATGACTTCATAATTATATCCAGGGAACTATTCTCCTTTGAGAAATATCTAATACATATTTTTTCTTCTTTTAAACATTTGCACCAAAAACTCAGGAAGATATTAGAGTTCAAAACTTTAAGAGACCGTGCAGAAGATGAGATTAGAAACTATTTCCCTTTTAGAAGAATAATAGGTTCTCAATATTAAAAAAAAAAAAAAAAAACATTTATTTTTTCATTTCTATTGAAAAATAAACAAAAATATTACGCTATGATAAGCAAAAACAAAACTACGAAAGCTTGTAAATTTTGAAAAAACACTCTTTGTACACATACAATGTTAAAGCTTCTACCGCTGCTATATTTCCCCCCAAAAGGTGTAATTGATGACGACTGTAAAATGGTATAAGTCCCCATTGCTGCGCTTGGTATTCCACTGATAGTGGTGTCACGTGAAAGAATTGGTGCCGGTCTCAGGGAATGCACTAGGTCTGCAAATGATAAGCAACCAAACACAGCCCCATTTGAAAACAAATGCTGCGCTTCATATTTTGAGGAATATTGGTTGTACTACTGTTGTTGTTTTTTGGTTGTTCTTAGCCTTTTTTTTCCCCCAATAGAGATTATTTCCTTAATGAGGAACTTGGGGCTGTTTAAAAGTTAGATTTCGTATCTAGGATGAACGGTTGCGAAATTAAATGTCTTGCAGGTTAAATGGATTTACCCTGTATATAAATCAAAACTGTTCAACGTGATTTGTTTTTGCTTGGAATATCAAGACTGAAGTTTTTACCTGAAAAATAAAATTTAAAAAAATCTTTTAATTACTTTTTATGATTGAGCTTAAAAGAGTACGGTTACACACCATTTTACGGTACTTGATGAATGTCAGAACAGAAATACAATTTTAAGGTTTATATATTTCTCCTGAATTATACATAAAATTTTCCACTTAAATTTACGATGCACTTTATGCAAAATAAGTTAGGCAATGTTTTTAAAAAAATTCTTGCAAAAATGAAATAAGTTATTGCTTAAGTTCGGTTTGTTTAAATTTTTTAACACAAGAAAAATAAAACATTTTGGTGCTTCTGGTTTAAACGTTATCAATATGAAGGAAAAAAAACCTTGATTAATACTTACATCTCTAATGACAAATGTGGAATTTTCAACAAGTTCATCAATTGTAGCATTCAAAACAGTGCATATGCTTGTACCAGGCTAAAATTGAAAAAGTGCAAAATTTGTCAAATAAAGATACAACTGTATATTTAAAAGGGGGAAAAAGTTTTAAACTGCATACACTTACAGGTGAGAAAATAAATTCATATTGGAGAATACTACATATTTCTAAGCTCTGTTTCAATATGTGACTTCTTTGAACATAAGCAACTTTGTTGTCATCATCATCTTGTTCCTCCAATTTTAAAGAACATGCAGAACTAACTACAATTAAATATTTGTCATTTTAAAAACATATAGCATTATCAAATTAAAAAACATTTAACTATGACATAAATTTCCCTATACAAAAAAGAATCTTGGTCATATACAACTTGGTGCTCAGATTCATATCAAAAATGATTTTATAATAATAATAATAATAATAATAAACATCTAACTAGATGCTAAGATAGAGGTATTGCATGTTTAGTGCTGAGAGAGGATAAAGATTCTATTAAAAAGGTATTTGAAAATTAAATAACATTGGCCAAAAAGTCCCTAGTGAACATAAACTTTTTGGCTGGGAAATACCAATAGTAGTTTAAAAAAAAAATTGGAAGAGTACACAAATAATGATATTTGACTAGAAAATATATTCAAAAGACCTTTTGATTATTCTACGCATGAAATACTTTAATTTTAGATCCTTTTTTTTTTTTTTTTTTCAAAATTAGTTTAAATTATCTTTCTATCATTATGTTAAAAATACTCAGATTATTTGAAAAAGTGAAACATGTGAGTCACAAAACTTGATCTCAAGCAATATGTTACAGAAAAGTGAAAACTATGAATTTTACATTTTTGCTGCAGGATGTAGTAGCAAGTCACTAAATACAGCACATTTTACCCCCTCCCCCACCTCCCATTTGGTAAAAATTTTAAAATTCAAGGTTTATTGCAATCTTTTTCCAAATTTTGAAGTTTTGGAACAATTGAAAATTAAATGAGAGTAAAAGCTATAATTGAAATCAATAGATGTTCAAACATCGAGACAAACTTTTATACATTAAATATTTCTGTGAATGTTTGATTAATCATCCAACATGATGTTGAGAATTAAAACTTAAACCAATAAAATTCTGTCCAAATAGGGATGCCAAAAGATGAGATTTAAAGCTTATCTTACATAACCAAACTAAATTTGATAGTCTTCTATGAAAAAACTGGATCGTTTGTGGACATTGTTTTGTTAGTAAAAGATTTGTTAGTAATATCATGTTTGATAGAGGCAACCCTTTAAATGCAACCCTTTAAATACAAGTGTGAGAAATTTAACTACACATTATTTTACAATTCAAGAAGTATACTTCAAATTTGTCTCTACAAAACTGATTTTGAATACATATAAAATACAAAAATAAGATAGTTTTAAAAGAATTCTGTAAAGCATTGAACTTACCCACAACACTCTCCAGAAGAAAGACAGGCAGGACAGAATTGGCATAATACTGAAGCTCAAAAATGAATGGTAAGCTCATTGATGGATTATAATAAAATAGTTTCACATTACTATTGGCATAACCAGAAGACCACTCCATTTGAACTGTGTCTACACTAACGAGATTCTTCCCTAACAATTGAGCAGCTCTTGTAACTAAATCAGCTGATTCTCCATTGAAGCTGATATTTTTATTTCTCTTAATCAATTCTTCACGAAGCCAGTTCATGCTTTGTACAAGCTGATCAAACATGCATCCCTAAATAAGGTATAATAAATAAATTATAATTAAAGTAACCACAAAGTGCACAATGAAAAAGTTACAAGATTAACTTTGAAATAACTAAAGAAACACATAAAAATTAATGCAAATTACCTTTCTGTGCTTGGTCATGAACAGAAATGCCAGAAGATTAGTTGACATAAGTGAATAAGCATTGAAAGCATCTAGGATTAAAAATTAGAATGAACTCCAACAATAGCAAATAAATAAGAACAGAAAACAACAAGAAAGCATATGTATTTTAAATACATGAAAATAGAATTAAGTTGAATAGAATAAAAATCAAATTTTGCATGTAAATAAAAAGAAATTCAAACTATTAACATGTATTCTTTGCCAAAATAAAAGCAAATATATATTACCAAAGACAACATAATCAGCTAAGTCCTTGATTAATTGTCTATGATCCTCAGACACAATTTCGGTTCCGTATTCTGATCTGCGACGTGATTTCATTGTATGATTAAAAAAGCATTGATTTTGTTGAACAGTACAAGGTTGTAGGGTCTGTACAGGTGAATTGTAAGAGTATTCAGCAGCCATTAAAAATTCCTGAAATGCAAATATTTAATTAAATTAAAAACTAAGTAGAGCAAAACTAAATTTTGGGTTATTAAACTAAACACAGTGAGCAACAGCACATGAGGGCTTTTAGTATAGTTTATTATGCTTTAGCTATTAGTTTTCTTACACCCACTGTCATACTTTATTAGTCAGAGCATCACTTTGTTATTCATTTTAAAGCATTTCTCTCATTTATAAGATAACACACTTCAGTCGGTTTTAAAATTTATGTAGTCAAAAATAAATCATAATGCTAAAACAAAAAGAATAATTTTAGAGATCTGTCTTTGTAGTTTAATTTTTAGCCATTAGTCATTTTCATGCTTTGGCTGACAATAAAATATTTGAAAATATAACTACCTTTTCTGTCATTATTAAAAAAATTATATATTAGTTAACAATGCAGCTAAGGCAAACAATCTACAAATATTATTTTTCATAAAAAAGATAGGGATAAGTTGCCATAAAAAGTTGGGAATATACATTATATATATATAAATATATTATTCAGTCTAGCCTTGATAATGCTAATACCTCGTTCGCACTTGCAAGTTAGCCCAGATTAAAAAGTTTAGTGAGTTATCTTTGGCAACGAATTTGGTTAAACGACGTTTGAAAGTGAGTTAACTTAGCCCAGTTTGGCAAACCGAGTTAAGATTTTGATCCTAGTTTAATTGCCCTGTAATCATGGCCGGAAAGAAAATTGGAGGGATGAAGAGACTAGGCTGCTTTGGAATAAAAACCTGACGGATTTAGACAAAGCAAAAAGAAATTGATTAATTTATGAAAAAAATAGTTGTGAAATGAAGCTGTTTGGTATTAATCGCAGTGGAGATGAAGTCCAAACAAAAATTAAAAACTTAATGAAGCTCTACAGTTTTGTGTCGATATTTGTTAATTTATCTGTTTCTTACATAATAATTTATTAAATCATATCTATATATGCTTGCAATTTTTCTTATCTTTCCCCTTTTTCGTTTAATGCAAACAAAATCGATCATGTGCAATTGAAAAGAAATCAACTTTTGCGACAAATGTTTTCTTCAAACTTATACTCTAATACCAATGACATTACTAGTTAATTGTGCACACTTAAATGAAAAACGCGAAAATCTTAGTTTTGCATCAGGCCCGTCATTTTGGGGTTCAGGGGAGGGGGGAGGTCAATAAAAAGTTCATAAAAAGTGTATTAAGTCCCCTCTTGGGACATCACGATGAAATCAAAATGGGAGGTGCAAAATTATAACTTATGTATGAAATCCCAATCTTCTTCGTTATGCCGTTCTTAAGTTATGTGAGGTAACATACGCATTTACAAACACCACGAGAAAACTTGCAATAATAATCTTGGGGATGGTCAAAATGAGTATTTCTGCTATCCATACTTTTGAAGTTACCTATGCATTTGGGAATATGCAGGAAAAAAAAAACTGCAATAGTCTCCTAATTGTTCATACGTTTCAGTTCGTTCCTTTTCTTATGTGGCCAATAACTACGATCTCAAGCCTAATAATACATCAGTGGTAAATAACTATTCCATTTCCTTAATGTAACATTATTACATTTTTATTTGACAGATAAAATTTTTCATAAGAAAATTTTGCTACAGAACATTTTGCACACATTTGACGTATCTATAATGTTAAATACCAGAAATTTTATATACCTTAAGAGAAAAGGGTGGGCAAAAATCCACTCTGACGGTTCCAAAGTTGGAGTGTAATGTCCGCCAAATGCCTTTGATTGCAGAAGAGAAACTTTCCATCTCTTTTGGCTTTCCCTAATAAAAAAATGTACGTCATCTTACATTTAAAATAAAATGTCAAAACATCCTTCAGCAAAAACAACAAAAATAGCATTAATGTGTTCCTTTTTTACCCTTGCAAACACTAATTTCAATCTTCACATAAAACAGAAATGATTATTTACAACAAATTTCAACATTCAACTGTAGATAGCTCCAACTTTGGGAGCATTATAAAAATGATACTTTATTTATGTTACTTTACGCATGTAATGAATTAAAATAGAAATTTAAAATTGAAGTACTTTTAAATTTTACTAAAGTAACTTACTGTCTGTTCTGATACAAAGTTTCCATCAAGCAGTTTTTCGTAACTCATTGCAATTGGAACAATGTAAGCATCTTTGATGTTGCCTAAAATTAGAAAATTTTCGCAGGTATTAAAAAATGTAGATTTAAAAAGTGCATAATTTTATTAAAAAACATGTCACTAAATATTTTATTTGCAAAAATATAGAATAAATTAGAAGGTTCTTTTTTTCTTTTTGTGCCTAATCACATGTAAATGAGTATGAAAATAAGCAGCAATAATACCCTCATACCTCATAGATTAACATATAGTCAAGTCTCAATAACTCGAAGTCCCACAAGACTGGTTAAAAGCTTCCAGTTACTGGAAGTTTGAGCTATTCCAAGAGTCTAGGGCATCAATGAAAACTTTAAGATTATGGATCATTCGAGTAGTAAGGCTCGGAGTTATCGAGACTTGACTGCAGTTAATATCTTAATGTCTTGCCTGTATTTATTTTTTTTTCCAGTAGTGAATTCCATACTATATTTATAGATTATGATTAACTGTGCATGAACATAGGGATAAAACAGGAAATTAAAAGAAAAAAAACATATCACAGAATCTATCAAAACTGTACATTTTCAAGAAAGTTATAATGCTCACACAAAGCCATGAATGGTGCATAATTATATTAGAAAATTCAAGTATTGGCAAAAAGTTAAAGAAAAACTAAAACAGAAAACATTATAACATGAAAATTTAGTCTCCTGTTGCACAAGCATACTTTCAGTTAAAGAAATATCTCAGCTTTAGGAAAAACAAATTCAAACAATTGTACGAAGTTTTCAATTAAGTTTTCATGATGGCAATACAAATTTCAAGTTTTGGTTAACCATATAGTCGGATATTTATCAACATCTATCAGAATTATCTAATAAGTTGGTAGAAGAAACCATAATTAATTTTCAAGCTTTGGCATGCTAAAAACGATTTTATAGCTCTAAAAACATTAATACAAAACCAAATTTCTGAAAACAGCAAAAAATTGGTACTAAGATATGAGTAAAATAAAACAAATATTAGTTCTTATACAAGAAAACAAATGAGTTAAAAACTTAGCAAACAGCTGTTACTATGTTATACCAAACAATCTTTTTATCAGTGCATGTAAGATAGGTTCACGATAACACAAACACAGACCAAGTGAACAAGCAGAACAAGACAACATAAGTATACAAGTAGTAAACAAAAACTAGAACTTTGCATTATTAAAAATGCAGAAAAAACACAGAAAAAATGCACTCAAAGAAAATCGTAAGGAACAAAAAATGTCAAAAGAAATATTTAAAAACAAAAGGGAACACGGCCCTGCTCCACAAATCATTGACAGCAGAAACAAAATTCCTAATTGTAGTAAGATAGCCTAAAATATCGATTGTAATTGGAAAAACAACCATGAATAGTTTTGACAAGAAAATTAAAAACCATAACAGCAAGCCCAGCAACGTTGGGCAAAAAATGAGCATTTCTGATGAGGTGCTTATGTGGGTGTGGCTGATACTTGAGTTTTAAGGTACCAACATTTTTTGTAATGTCATTAGCTTATGAATATTTATGTCGTCAGTCAATTATATGACATTTCTGCATGAAGTTAGCATAATATTCAAGTTTTGCTTGCATGACTGTAGCTTACCTGACATCAAAGTATCAACAACTATTGAAAGCAATCCAGCTTTTGGCAGCACAGCTTTTCCAGTACGTGATCTTCCACCTTCAATGAAAAACTCTAAGCTATGACCTTCTTTTAAACTCTCCTCCATGTACTAGAATTACAAAAAGGGGAGAAAAAAAAAAGGAAAATAAGGGTATATTTAAATTATGTAACTTCGACACACTTGTGATTACTGTTTATTTTTAGAAAATAAAAAAAAAAAAATTAGAATTATATAAAATGGTTTCACAGCTATTTATTTAGTATCATTATTCTGCATTAAATACTACATTTTATTTATAATAAATTAAAATATTTCATACAATGCGTATTTAAGAGTAATAAATAAAAAGTAAAATAAAATGTGGAAAGTTACCATTAAAATATGTTGAAATAAACAGACAAAATTAAACAAAATTCTACTGGAGCAGAATGCAAAATATGTATACAGTAAACTCCCGATTATTTGCTGAATAAAGTGGCATAATAACAGCAAATACTGCTGAAAATCCGAAAAATATCTCTCTTTCTCTCTCTATATATATATATAATGTAAAGTCCTTATTTTACGCTTTACGTTGAACTAGGGGATAGAAGAGTTTCTAAGTAGGAAAAAGTAAAATCAGGGGGCTGGATAAAGATTCTAAACATATTGCTTAAAACTTGACTTGTCAAATGAACTACTGAGAAAGAATGTAATTCTTAAGCCCTTTCTGTTTTTAAATACTATTTCATTCGTAGCATGTTTTATACTAACAATTTTTTGCAGTTTGCTTCTTAGTTGGCTTGTAAATTTGCTTCGCTGCTGGAATTGTTTAAGAGTTTTTATGCTTTGAATCAGCTCTTGGGACGTTCTCCATTATTTCTTTTTGGTCTTCATTATCTTTACCCCTAACATCAGAAGTCGGTATTAAGTTTATTATTAAAGGTTTTTATGATGTGATGTGACGGTTCAAGCATCATTCACTTCTAGAACATTTTTAAGAAAAAGAGCACAATCACAGCTCTGGTCCTCAATTGTTGTAAAAGAAGATTGGATGATTGAAGGAAACTCCTCTCATAGAAAACAAAAAGAATGGTAGAGCAGCTTCAAACATTTAAACAGCCAATTTATTTTGAAAACAGAAAATAAATCTGGAAAAAAGTAAACCTTGTAGAAGAAAAATGATCTTGGATTTGTGTACAGATAAATATATTAAGAAGATTTTCAGAACAAGAGTAACTGAGTATCTGGAATATTTAATGTTATCGATATTGCAATTTTCATGGACAGCAATAATTGACGTTGGAAGCAGTATAAAAAATGAAACAAACAACCTAAAATTGGGGTTCTGCTGTATATATTTGAGTGTATGCTTAGATTCCTCAACCACCAACAGATAACAAATTAAAATAGTTATACTGGCTATCTCAAAGCATCTAGTGCTGTTTTCCTTTTTATCATGAAATATTTGCTTAGAAAAACTGAGAAACTCTGCTAATTTGTATCACCCAAATAACCAAAAGTTTTACAATTCCTTACAAAAGAAATCATCATAAAAATAGGTAAACAATATTCAGTTTAGTGAGGGTAGTACAGCATGCAATTCCAGCTAAAATATTTTCAATTAATTCCCCCCCCCCCCCCCCAATAAAACTTTTTAGAGACTAATGCATCCTATAAGTCAATATAATCATATAATATAATTTCACTTTTCTGTTAATAATTTGAATGTCTTCAGTTTCACATGAAACTAAGACTAACTATAGCAAATATTACAGTTCAAGTCCCTAAAAATAATTATAATCTTTGAACATAATTGGAGTTGAAAATGTAATTGGTAAAATTCTTCCAAGTAATTTTTTTGGAAGTATATGAGAACAATCCTTTATTAAATGTTATATAGGGCCGTCATTTCAAGTTTTTCCAGGGGGGAAAGGGTCCGAACACAATGTAATATGATCGGAAATTATAAAAAACCACGCCCACTTAAATGTAAATACATTGATTTCTTAAAATCAGGGGGGGGTAATTGATCCCCCCTGACCCCCCTAAATGACGGGCTTGGTGATATACACGGAGTAGAAAGAAGGAGAGAAATGTTCTACGGATGCACTAGTTTGAAAGTGGCAACGAATTCTCACACGCCGCCAGAGGACGCTAGCTGAAACGCTCCCTATCTCCTACGGGAATCAATGTAAATGATACTGAATCTGTCATCTTTTTAAATGCTGCTATGGGAAAGAAAAAATTTTTTTTTCAACTGGATTTTGGTGTAAACCATCGATTAACATTATGAACTAAATATGACTTTGATCCACCCCACTGAAATTTCGCCGTATTTTTTAAGAAAGATGTTTAATCGACGGCATCTAGCTACTTGCCAAATTTGACATATATGCGACTGTATGTGACATTTTCTTTGCATTGTACGATATAATTTTTGCTGAGAATCAGTTCTCTAAATTGTTGATAAATTAAGCATGAGGCAAAAAATTAATTATGTCAGAATTTAATTTTGTTATTAATTAAATATATTTAGTAGACAAAATAATTACTAGTTTAAATGTATTTATTAGATATATTTAGTTCATAATGTTAATCGATGGTTTGAGCAAAATTCCAATTAAAAAAAAAATATTCTTGCCAACAGCAGTCTTTTAAAATGACAGATTCTGTCAGATTTGGCAAGTTGGTAAGTGCATTTGATTAAACCTATTTCTCAAAGAATACGGCACCTATTTTCGTGGGAAGAAATTCATATTTAATTCATAATGTCAATCGAAGATTTACACCAAAATCCAGTTGAAAAAAAATTTTTTTTTCCCCATAGCAGCATTTAAAAAGATGACAGATTCAGTATATTTACATTGATTCCCGTAGGAGATAGGGAGCGTTTCAGCTAGCGTCCTCTGGCGGCGGGTGAGAATTCGTTGCCACTTTTAGATAGCAGAGATTTAGCTCCTCCTCTTTAATCTCCTTGGTGATATATTTCCTTTTTCTTTTCTTCAATTTTTCCCTTTTTCCTACCTTTTTTTGTCTTTTTTCTATTATTAAATTTGAAATTTTTTACAAATTTATCTAATTGAATTACGTTAATCATAACTTAACTTTCTTTTAGTCTTTGTATTATTTATATGGAAACTTAAAAGATGTTACGACATTATTCTAATTAATATGTATTAATGTTCAAATTCTTTCTATTTTAAATGCATAAGTTATTTTTCCCTTTGCACTACTTAATTTGGAATGTTAATAATTACTTATCATTTTTATTTTATTAGCTTTTTTTTATAATTCAAACCACTTCTTAATTGATAAATTATTTTAGTTCTAGCATTAAAACATTTCTCGGAGTCTGCTACGCAGAAATATGCATTAAAAAGTTCTACCTTTGAGAACATCGATGTTTCAAAACATTAATGGTTTTGGGTCAATTTATCAGTACCATCGATGTTTTGAAGAATCAATGTTTTTCATTGATTTTGCACCATTATTATACGCACATGAAGTAAACAAGAACACAAATAAAGTGTGCAAGTTCACATTATGAGGTATTTCTTAACTTTAATTAGCTTGAAAAAAAAAAATTTACGCAAAAATGTTAGCTCTTCACAACTAAAAACATAACTACTATAGTAATGTTTTAGAGAAATATATACAAATAATAACCAAGAATGAAAGCAAATATTTTCATTAAAGATGTTTACCGTGTGAAGAACAGCTCTGTACACATAGTCTCGCTGACCATTTTGTGGATCTAACTTGCGTTTTATGAAGAATGCACCCAATCCTCTTAAGAGAGCACTAAAAAATATCATGGTAAATCTCACTACCTACATACATTAAAAAGATTAAAATAATTTAATTAAAGATGAATTATCAATGAAAATAATATATAAGTTAACAATTTTGAAGACCTGTAGTAAAACAAGTGAAACATTGTATATCTAAAAAATGATCTTCAGATAAAATAAGGAAAAAATGAATTAAAACTAATTGAATTCACTTAATTATATTTTTACTCCAAGCATATAATTTTAATACATTAAAAGAAAAAAAGAGTCAGTTTTTGCTATCTCACTCATTTTGAACAATTTTAACATTACATTAGTATGATAGATATTACGCTACTTAAAAGAATACACTCCTTTAGTTTATTAATTTTTCGTTCAAATAATGCAATAAAAGAAAAGGCCAAACACAATGTTGATTCAAAAGCAACTTTGAAATTTCAAAACAATATGCTACTTTGCTGTCATGATAAAAGTTAATAAGGGAAGCTCTAAAAAGTAGAAAAACGCATTTTTTAAGGAAACACATAAAAACAGCTTTTTCGAAAATATTTTCCCCCATCATGCTTAAAACAGAATTTCCTATTATGGAGTTTAAAAATCTTTTTCTGAGACATTTAGTCTGGAGTAAGGATGGAGTCTCATGTTAATGAGGGGTCAAAAGCACGTAATATCACTTTCAAAAGCACAGCCAGGAGATTAACCTCTTTTGCAAAAATTCATCTACAAGTAAAATTTTATGTTTCATAGCCTTGCCATTTTTCCTTTAAATTATTTATTACAGAGTGAGTACTGAAAGTCAGAAATCTGGTAAATGTTAATATAAAATGATGAATATCATCATTCAAATACCAAAGACATCGGCAAAAGACCTAATATTTCTGGTGAATTACATGTGAAAGTCAACATTCTCCAACATTGGCCTTACACAGTAACACACACACACATAATATATTTATATATATATATATACAGACAAAGTGGGACTAAACAAAATTTTTGTTGTAACCGAAATTTTGTAGTAAAACGCAAAATAACACACAGTAAAGTGTGAAGGGGAATTTAAGCTATTACACGAAAGCCATGAATTTATTATGCATGGCTCCACTATGAAGGGGTACTATTGTATACCTACATATACAAGTAAATATATGTGTGTATGTGTGTGCAATTGTATGACCCAATAAAAATTGAGGAACAATTTATCAGAAACTAAAATATCCACTTCTCAGAAAATTTGTTTTTTATCATTTTCTATATCTTTCAGTTGGCCTTAATCAATCCCCCTAATCTCTAGAAGTCCCAACATAATGAATCCATAGCTATTGAAAGGGCAAAGTTACGCATTCTATAAAAATCAGGAAACTTTTAATATTGTTTAACATTTGCACTATACATGTATACCAATACATACATAAAAATTAGACTTCATAGTGTCTCCAGATGTCACGATGAAAGGTAAATCAGCAGATGTATTCAAGTTTATGCATAGGCATTTCTTTTCTTTTCTTTTTTTTTTAGTACTGGAAACATTGGCATAAAAAGAACCAATGGAAATGGCAGGACTATTAACTAATCCTTTTATTGGTTTTAAGTCCCTAAAAGTCCACTTTTTCAAAATCAAACATCTGCCCATTCTAAATTTCTATGCCAAAAATCTATATTTTAGGGAAATATCATATTTTATCAGTAAAAAATTTCATAAATGTACCTATTTCATGAATAAACCCAACACCCAAGCATTCCAAATAAAATCCCAAGAACTCAAGATTGCCATAGAAACCTTAGGTCCTGGCTGCCCTGATTTTATACAGAAAACAATCACACTTTAGTTAAATAACATTAAATTTATACAATATGCATAACATAGAGAAAAAAAAATTAACTAATAAAGGAGCATTGCAGTATTGCTATTTTCAAACTTACTTACCCAAAAAATGGAATCATAAGGTTATTTCCAGCTGCAACTAAAGGGGCCCTGAGACCATTCATGTATAAAATGAATGTAACAAGAATGTAATCAAGATGACTGCGATGAAGAGGCAAATATATAATGGGTATTTTATTCTGAAAATATAAAAAAAAATTCATGAAAAAAATTAAGACATAATTCTCAAAACTAAAACAACTCTCAGATGGCTCCTTGTTAATACTGATATCTGCAAGCATATGAGGGACGAGAAATAGAAGATTAGCAAGAAAAGGAATAAATGAGCATGGGTTGCCTTCAAAAATGCTACCAGTAAACTTTTCTGCAATTGCAAGGCTTTTGACCATAAAACAATCAAAATGAATATGCTGGACAAATTTCAAGTTTTTTGTGGCTCCCTGACTGTCAAATTATTTTTTCATTTGCATGTGGATTTTTGCCAGACAGTTTAGGCTCAATCAGTGAAAAAAATCAAAGTGAAAAGTTTCACCAAGACATCAAAGATATAAATCACAAATATCAGGGAATATGGGACAAGATCATGCTCACCGACTCATATTGGATGCTAACAGTAGTTAACAAGAGATAAACCATAATATAAAGCATAAAAGAAAATAAATAGATTACATACATACATGCAAACTTCTTATTTTGCTTCAATTGGTTTTTTGCCTTATTTAATCATATATTCATGCACACTATTTGCTCCTCTTGGTTAGTCATCCATTTTACGAATGTTACACTTTAATATAGATAAATTAAAGAGGCATATTAGCACATTTCCACTACAAACAACACCATAAGGTGTTGTGTTTAAACTCAAGGGAACTTTTATTTTGTCTCTTGACCAGCGGTGGCATGTGGAATCTGAAAACTGATTTTCATCTATTTAAATTAATAAAAAACAATCAAGTGCTTAAAACTCAGAGAGTATGACCAATAATTGATTAGTTTACATAATTTTAAATGGTAAAAAACCATTGCTGCCAGCAATGTATGCAAAATGATTCAAGAGAGTTCCTTTTGGTGGATTTTAGCAAAAATATAAATCACTTTCACAAACATTTAGACTTTTCGGAAAAAAGGAGGTTAGTTCCGAAATCAGCAGATATAACAATATTAAGATTCAAAAATAAAAATAATAAAACGTTTTTTTTTTTTTTCAAAAACTTTCATTTTGCATCACAAAAGAGTGTCTCAATATGCTCTTTTGATTACAATTGATTTTTTTTCTTTTTGCCATTATTACCCTATTTGTGCAGTCCCTGGTAAGTTCTACAACCTTCTACAGGCACCAAGGCTATCTTTCCAAGATTTACAAGCTTTCATACAATTCTATGGTGCAGTATTTTTCCAACTTGCTTTTTTACACTTATCTCACTACGTCTCATTGAAATAAAATAACATATAAAAAAATCACACCTCAGAAATTTTCTTGACACTTTCAATCTGATCCTTGCGAACTTCAATTCCATCCAACATCTTTCCAAGGAGTTTGTACATTACCCAAGCTGCAATTCTACAGAAAACATAAGATACATACAATGTAAGTAGGTACATTGCAGAAGCAATAATCATTGCATTTTAATAACATAATAGAGATTACTAATAAATAGTTGGAAATTTCTTGAATGACAGAAAAATGAAATAAGTACATAATTCGACATGAAAATACAACATCGAAGATTTTCTCTATGAGTTTAAAGGGTGCATGCAAATTCATGAAGAAATAATAACATTAATTACTCAATAAATAGTATGCTTAGAAATTGCTCTATATATCTTTAAAGAAAAAAAAAACACAGAACAGATTGAGGTATTTACTTCAATGTTAAATTAAATACTGTATTATTTTTAATTATTCCTGCATCACTCTTAGGTTCTAGCCTTTTTTTTCTTCTATTCATTGTGAAAAAAAAAGACTAATAATACTAAACAGTTAATATGAATCAGAAGGATTTTTTAACTACCGTGGCGGCCATGGCGGCTAATATGATGTAAAAGGTTTTTTTATTTTTTTTTTCAAAGTTCATGTTATCTTTATAATTATTGCTTAAAAACAAAACAAATTAGAGTCTGACATCAAGAACCACAAATGCAATGCCTTTGAAAACATGTATTTTAAAAAGAGTGATAGCATTCCTGCTTATTCAGATTAAAGTTTTATGCGGCCTATACGTTGATGCAGCGTATCTGATGAAAGAATTTTTTTTTCTCCCAAATTTGCGAAGTGCAGCGTATACGGTGGTGCGGCTTTTCTACCCGAAAATACGGTAAGTAGTAACTAACTAAATGTAAAATTCAACTACTCCAAAAGAAAAATCTTTCACCGTGGATAACATTTTTAAGTATTGCGATAATAAAAGAAAGTATTAAAATGTACATTTGAAATTTAAAAAACAAAACATAATTCCATATTTATTTCTAAAATAAAATTTCAACCAAAATGCATAAATATTAATTCTCAAATCAAATATTACTCATTGCACTTCTATTTTAACCCAGTTAGTAATCAGAAGGAATGTCTTGCTTTACGTCCTCATCCCATTGGGAAGCAAATTTTTTGCTTTTACGAGTCATGTCCTATAATCTGTAGAATCCTGAATTGTACCAGAAAATTTAGGTCAATGTCAACATCATAAATTTATTTTCCTATCCTAACCAAACACAATGGTTATATATGTTTTCTACAAATAAGATAAAAGTAAACACTTTTTCTAAAAATCAAAACCTTACTCCAAATAATATAATTGGATGTTTATGGCAATGCATGAAATAAAAAATGTGCTACAATGGTGAATTGAAAAATTTAGTTGTCAAATCAAAATTTTCAGTCACAAAATACGACTAAAGACTGCTTATTTCTAACACCGACAAAGGAGAATGGTCAGAATGGAGTAATGCTAAAAACAAAAATTAATCAAATCTGCTAAATATTCATTAGAAGTGTGATATAGAAGGTGAGAACATACAAGAACAAATCATTTCACTCATCAATAATAGATTTAATTCCTGCAATATAGGATTAGTAAAAAAAAAAAAAAAAAGGAAGGTTGAGCAAAGTAATCTTACTTTAAAAGAAAAGATGAAATACATGATCTCATTTGATGAAGAACATGCACTGCTCTCTGTTTATGGAGTATTTGTGTTGCAGTTATACCAGAATCTAAGGTGTCCTGACCTAAAAGTATTAAAAAATAATTATCTAATAAAAAATTACAAAACACAAGGTTATGATTTGAAGTAAAGCTCAGTATAATAAGCCATTTACAATTTGATCGATCAAAAAAAAAATATATATATATATATATATAGAAAGAAAATCAAAACTTAAAGAAATTTTTGCATGAAAAACTAACCTTTTAAATCTTCCATAACAGATGTTTTAATGGCAGTTTTAACCCTGTTTAAAAGAAATAAAAACATATTTGTATAAAAATAGCCTTTTATATAGCACAGATAAATTACTTTTACTAAAAACATTAAAAATATAGTATCAGTAAATTAATCTACTTTTTTGAATAGTAACAAGTGCCTGTGTAAATTAATAAGTAATCAAAGTAATGAAGTGAAAGTTACCTTTCAGCTGAGAGAACTTTTTCCGATACATCGGTGTAACAAACAGAACAGTCTCGTTGAAGTATAAATGAGACATGATGGAAGAATCGATTAAATATAGATGCATTTCTGAAATATTTGTTTTAGCATCAAACTTCAAAGCAAAGAAATTACAGTACAGAATTAATCAATACAAAAGCATAATACATCACATTTTCCATAAAGATTAGACTTGGTACGTATTAAATAAAGCAAAAAACAATAAGAAAAGCTATTGAAAAATGATTGAAATAAAAAAGGCAGCTCCTTCAGGCTTTAGAAAAGCAACCTTCTTTATACCACATTTGCTATATTTTTAACCTCCTTACGAATTTAAATATAGATACAACAAAAACTTTTCAATTAGAGTTGGAACAATTTGAAATTTCGGAACATTTAAACTAATTATTCACAATATGCATATATATTTGAACTTTGAAAGCTCTGAGCCTTGAAATTATGTAATTAATTTGACTGTCTTTCAGCTGTTTTTCTCGTAAGTTGAAAGTTAGATGCTCAAAATATTTCCTAATTTCCATCATTTATTTTTAGAAAAAAATCTCCATCGAAGAGAATATTTCCAAGATAAAACTCATTTACTAGTTCAAAGTAATTAACAAAGAAAATTGTAAAGCTCTCTATAATGCTCTGGGTACAGTGACCTCTGGAAGATGAAGGTCATTAGAACTATTTGCCACAACATGACAAGTACTTCCCGAAAACTACTCCAAGTTTACATATGCAACAAATTTATATGCTTGCTATATGACACATTATTTTATTGTATTTCCAAACCTATGTCTTCAAGTGCACGTTTTCTTATTTCTAGATACTACTTTATCATTTTTTATCTATTACACAAAAATTTATAATAGATTCAAAATTAGAGAAGGTACATAATGCAAAGATAAAAAACATAATTTGTATCCAAGAAGAAAAATAGAATCTTGATTTAAAAACAAAGGTCAATTTAAAAAGAAATTAGGTCCGTTAATGGATCCTTCACAAAATTCTTTTTAAAATTCAAAAGAGACTTTTCACAAAAAAAGAAAATCAAAAACGAACTTCACAAAAATCCGAAAACTAAATACTATCGGGAATATTTGTCGTTGTAACCATTTTTCACAAAATCACATATTAGTTTTCACAAAAAATCAAACTATTTTTCACAAAACTTCAAAAACAGGTAACTAGCAAAAAATCCTGATTTGACCTCCTTTAAATAGTTACTTATTTTTAATGAACTCCTATTTAACGAATTCCTTTAATTTCATAAAATTTTTAAATTTTAAAACAAATTGCAAGCAAACCCCACAATTTAATGACACCATTTAACCTTAAAAGAAATCTCCAAACTTTTTTTTTAACTTTTTACTTAAAAAATGATTACAGTGCCATAATTAGGGGGAGAAAATTGCAAGCCAAGGGCTCTTATCCTGGGTGACAACTTCTGAAGGCGTGGCATAATAGTCTATTCGTGACAGGATTGTAGCCGAGACTCTATAAAATAATTTGATGAAAGATTAATAAGGGGGGCTATTTCAAGAGTTTGCCTCGCTCGGAAAAATCGTAGGTACCGTACCAAATGATTTCAAGACATGATTTTTCAAAGCTATTTTTTATGGCTTTTAATTTCAAAATATTTTTTTTATAGTTAACCATCATTTATTTCTACATAAAAAATAGCAAATTCCCCACAATCTCATTTCAAGGAATAATTAAAAACTTTTTTAAAAAGGCTGTTGAGAAAACTGTCTGCTTATGGCTATACATCATCATAAACAGTCATGATAGCATATTTCCTACTATATCAAAAAAAAAAAAAAAGATAAAGAAAGAAAGAAAGAAATTCGAGATTCCCTTTATTTTACAAAGAACAATTTTTTTGTTCAAACCTAACAAAAAATTACATTTTTCGAAAATAAGGATGGGGCATCAACAACTTTGCAAAATTTTTAAGTTGCCGTATGATTCATTTAAAATATGCATGAACAATAGTTCCGACCATATGGTTCATTGCCATAATTATCATATTTGGAGTTATAGTCATAAATTATGCTTACACAGATTTTATGTAAGACAATTTAAAAATAGAAGATTATGGAATAATAATCCTTAAAATTCTGCTTATGCTCAGGCAGTTTTTCAATGTTAACTTTAATATCCTACGTCAGGATAAAAAAAAAGGTTACCATCTCTGTCTAAGATTCTGAGTAAACAGTGCAACATGTCTAACATTGGATCTCACAGATTATGAACCTAGGACTCTTTTCTAGGGATGCACCGATTAATCGGCGGTGCCGATTAATCGGCCACCTAGCCGATTATTAATAATCGGCAAATTTTTACCGACTAATCGGCGAAAAAAAAGTTTTTAATGTAATTTTTTAAAGTATACTTTCACCAAGAAACTATGATAAATAGCTTTATTAACAGTAAATAAATGTAATGTTCTACAATCCCTACTATATCATTCAGCATGAAAGTGTACAGAGTTAAAAGAAACAAAGCAAATAGTTCATTCAATGCGTAAAACTGAATGGATAATTAAAAGGTATCCCTCCTTAAAATTCTTTGAACTTTTAAATTGGAATGCCAAAACATGGATTCATTTCAATTATAATCCGTCAATTTTTTCTGATCAATCGGCGGAAAAAATGTTTTGAATAAAATTACTTCAAGGATGCTTGAACAAGAAACTATGATGGATAAATTTATAAACAATAAATAAATATTTTTTTCAAACACAAGTATAACATGTAGTACAAAAGTGTAGTAAGTAAAAACAAAACAAATATTTGGAAGAATTAAACACAAAAAAAAAAATCTTCTCAGTTCAGAAAATGATTTAATAACTTAAGCTTCCTATTTTGAATATAAATACACATACCGACAACTCTGCAACATTTTCATTAACATACACTTTTCTCATAAGCATGATACTTTTAGATAACCTTTAATTTTCCAAGAATAAAAATCTTTAATTAAATGGCTACTTATAATTGAAAAATAAATTGAAATTAAGAGCACTCCTAAATCCCCTAGCGCCGCAGCCCCCTTTTTAATTTTAATACTCATTTCTAGTGTGTTAATGTTATTTTGTTGACAATAATATAAAATTGGTTCAAAGAAATTTTTATAAAATTTAGAAATTATTTTGAGAAAATTGGAAAAAAAAATCACTCAGAAATAAATAAGTAACTACGTATTTTTAAAATCAGAATTGTAAAAAACAGACGAAAAAAGTGACGTTGAAATTAGTATTATTAAAAATAATCATTCTGATCATTAATCGGCTCAGCCGATTAATCGGCCGATTATCATAAGCTGATTAATCGGTAATCGGCCAACTTGCTTATCGGTGCATCCCTACTCTTATATTAACAAGGAGCAAAATGATGACATGGACAGAGGGTGTATAATCCATGATCTACTTTTAAAAACCACAAAACAAAAACGACATGCACAAAACTCAAAAAACAGACAAAAGAAACTTAAGAGACTCATGAACAATGAATAAAATCTAACAACGCAACGATATTCAATTTTCAGAATGAAAAATCCTATTTTATATTTAAAATAAAGCAAAGAAAGTATTTGGTACTACTGATGAAGAAAAAGATAATGTGATTAAATTGCGGGAGGAAGTTACAGCAACTGTAAAACTGTTAAAACAATTGGAATAAATCATTTTACTTACCGATTTTCAGTGGGAACTTTTAACATGTTGATGTTGTTTTCATTCGAATAATTGGATGAGTTTTGAACCTGAAGAACATAATCAGCCTCATTTAACAAATATATAAATTAGCAATGAACAAAACTCAATAAAACGCTGTATTGTAAATCATAATGAAAACATAAATCGTAGTAAATTCTCCACGCATGAACATATAAAAAAGGCTGCAATTATAAATTTAACTGGAAAGTGGGGAATAAAAATACTTTCAGAAACAATAATATAAATGAAAATTCAATACTAACAACGAAAAATCCCCGCCATGAGGTAAGAAATCAATATTTCACTAATAACAAACTCTACTTATTACCACATCAACATTTAAAGGCCACAATAAGATCACACGATTGCACCGGATCATTTCGTACACAGATCTCCACTGTGGCCACTTCTCTGCAAATAAAAAGTGTGGAATAATATGTGTGGCTCGTAAATAGAGTGAAAATTTATTTTTTAAATAAATTTATTGCGTACATGTATTTGGTTTTGTCAAGTAAGAGGAAACTTGTTAAGCAATAAAAATGTAACGGCAAAATATTTCAGAGCGTGAAAAAAATACAGCAAAGTACTTGAGACTTGTGTAAAATACTTCGAACTTACGATGTCAAACCCCCACCCCCACCAACTTTTTTTTTTTTTTTTCATGTTCGAAAAGAGCTCTTGTACATAAATCATACTTCCATGGGAAGAAAAATAACACAAATAAGAGATACGGTGAAAGGGACAGTTATCCCCACCTCAGAATTCTTGATTTTAACCTACATTGCCAATCCTAGTATGTCAATGTGTGTACATACGTAAGGACTTGCGTACCACGCAAGAAAAAATATGAATAAATTCTAAAACTACATTACCGAGCGATAGCGTAGAAAATGCTTTTTCAAATCCATTTGAATGGAAATAAGATATCCAAAAGGTCCACTTGGCAATCGAAAAAAAGAACGGGGTATGTTGCTTTTGTAAGTACTCAAGTACTTACAAGACGGATCCGAGTTAAAACTTCTCCGTCAGAGTTTCTACGTAAAAGAGCTCAATGAAATAATTTTGCGCTGAATGATCAAAATTACTATAAGCACTTTTTTATCTTTTAATTTCTCAGACGAGTTTATTTTACTGGCTTAAATATCACTTTTAAGTTGATATCTGCTACTTTTCTACTGTAGAAGTTCAAATCGGCAATTTTAACTTAGATGTCAATTTACTGTACGTCTTCATAAATTACTTCGACAAAAATCTTTTCCATCTTCCATCTCACTCAATTTCTGGCAAAATAACGACAAAAAAAAAAAAAAAGGAAATAAAATGATCTTACTCCTCATTTGTATCCAACAGCAGATAGTCTGTTGTTCAAAGAAAGAAAGAGAGATGGAAAAAGCGGTGAAAACATTTGTTGGGCCCGCATTTGAAGCGGAATAGAATGGTAAAGTTTATGCTTGAAAACTTCACGCATACATTTAAAGGGAAAAAAAATCATTTCTACAAAATATATTAAGGACAGAACTGGAAGTCCAAGTTTTAGTTTTTAATTTACGAATTGCCGACTCTTTGAAGGAGTCAAATACTATCTTTTTTTTAAATTTATTATTATTTTTTTTAATTCTCTGCCTTTAAAAGATACCTTATTAAAAATGTTCATTCTCTTTCATTTATTATTGCGTAAAATACGTTGAACGTGAGCCTTTCTTGTAATGAATTTATAATAAATATTATTGGCGAAAATGTTAAAAAAAATCTGCAGTGTAAGATTTAAATATAAAACCGGCTTTCGTCGCCAGATAGACTTTTCTTTTTTTTTTTTTTTTTTTGTGAAGTGTTTATAACATTCGATTACGAATGAGAAAATTTTGGGACCTCAAACTACTGGTATGAACCTCAATCGTTTCCGTATACTGGCGCGCTAAGCGAAAAAGTTGTATCTGCAGCAGAACCTGATTGTTGAGTAGGCCAACTAGGCCATGGCCTGGAGCCCCCACAATTTAAAGGCTTCTAAATGACTCTCGTCAATGACTGAAACTGTAAACCTTCAGTACAGGGGGCCCCAAAAAGGTAATCGGCCTAAGGCCCCGTAACATTTTAATCTGGCCCTGATCTGCAGTCGCTCTCAAACTGAGATACTGCTCTTAAAGTTTTGCTCCACCGTCAATTTAATCCAGATGATACTTTTTCAGAATTTTTTAAAAAATATTTCCTGTTTTCGAATGACCATAAAACCTTGTATTTAGGTAAAATACGTCACAAAGAGCTACCTAGTAGCGATAACTCAATTTTGTTAAAATGTGCAGAAACGACTTTTGTGTTTAGCACGGCAGTATAGGGAAACTAGCTCCTATCAAAGCAATGCAACATCTACTACAAATGCCACGGATATTAAAGGGTTATTAAAATATATTAAAGGTTATATTAAAGGGGGATTATATGTCATCTTCCACCGATTGCTTTGATTCGCAGATAGGTTTAGTCAGAGCAAAATTTGATTTTTTGAAAAGTTGAGTATTGGAATGCATGAGAGATTCAGGCATTCAGGAAAATAATTGGATGCGTAGCTGAAAGCACGTCGATTTTTTAGCATGAACCAAGTGGGGCGCACCAAAAGGGTAGTTGTAACGCAGACTGCGGCATTGAAAGGGTGTGTTAGGGGATATTTTCAGAGGTATATTTTTTTCTTTTTGGGGGAGGGAAGCATCGTAATAGGGAAGTATCAACATATTAAATATTCTTACTTTGACTACTAGATATTGTTAAGAGACTTAAAAAACACAAAAATTCATCATCGAAAACACGATTGATTTTTAATGAATTTTTAAAAACCATACGTGCAAAAAAAAGAAAAAAGAAAAAAAAAAGCGCACCTTGAGAAACGAAACCAGTTACGTCATATGGCTATGTCTTGCAGCTGTACGAGCTTTTCATTGCGGTGTCTTTTTTTATTCTGTTATTAATTAGTGAAAATCTATTAATTAACTTTGCAAATTATATTTTTCAAAGGGCAATCCAATAACCTACCACGGGTGTGTTTTTGAACATTTTGCGGAGAAAACGATACACAAATTTTCAGAAATGCATTACTTGTCAACTTCTACCTATTACGGCAGCCCCAATGAACAGCACTGTGAATTAATCTGTTTCCACTCGTGCTCCTTACTCTATTACCGCTACGGTGGAAGAGGGAAAAATTCAACCAGCTATACATATCACGTCACCGTAGCTTGAACTTTAAAAATTATTTTTAAAAAAACAGAAAAAGAATGTCGTATCGAAAAAAAAAAATCACAGATGTATGTTACTCCATCAAAAAAAAAAAAAAAATAAATAAATAAATAAATAAATAAATAAAATAAATAAATAAAATAAAATAAAAAATCGAGTTCTTCCCTGTTGCAGGATCTCTATAGTATTTTGGGGAGGCGGTGCGCCATGACTTTTTGGAGAATGGGCTTCCTTGGCATGTGAAACGATAAAAAAATTGAATTATTAAATGGACCCTATTCATGTGACGTCATTGTGGGTATTGACCGAGCCTAGCAGGAAATTCCGGTTCTATGTTGTCTATTATTGGTGGAAATTGGATGTAAATACCCGCAAAAATGGACCGTTGCCACACCGTGAATAGGGTCCATAAGCAGAGGCGGGTGTCGCCAAGTGATGAAAGGTTATATGTCATCAATGCAATGTTCTGTAACACATATGGATCATTCAATTTTAAAACAACAAATGGGGTGCGCATTACCATTTTTGATTTTGATGAAAATTTGCTTGTGCATTCTTTCAAGACCTCAAAAAAAAAAAAAAATAGTTATTTTGTTTTAGAAAAATTTACCCTTTGATATATAGACCATTTTTGTTGTTGGCAACAGCAAAAATGGGGCATTTTGATGCTTTGTCTTATGAAGTATAACTTTTTTCTATCAGAGATTTCGAGTTCTAATATAGCTCATTAGGAAGCTAAGAAAGAGATCTTTTTATATATGGTATCAATAAATTTCAGACTTAAAGAAAATACTTATTTTTCAAGGTCAAAGTTTGGCACAAAAATCTCATTTTTTACTACTTTTGAAAATTAAAAAACCCATAAAGGATTTATAATAACAATCCCTATTTTTTATCATATAGGGGACACTGGGGACGGTTGTGACGCGGGGCGGTTGTGACAGTCGTCATATTAGCTAAACCATAATAAATACCTGGTTGAAGCAAAGAGAGAGAGTATCAGCATGTTTGTCTGAATGTGTGTCAAAGCATTGCGGTAGCCATCGAGCGACATTAACGCTAGCAGAGGGGTTGGTTACTTTTTAACAGTCAAAAGTAAGTTTTTTTGTTCGATGTTTTTTAGTAATTCCTGTTGAATGGGTACAGATAGAGAAATGAAAGTTTTCTCCCCGTTAGTAGTGAGCCTTAATAGTGAAATAGCAGTGATTACTTTTTATGTAGGCTATTTTGTATCGCCATGGCGATTGCTGTTTTCAAAAGTAGTGGGTTGGGGTCGGTTGTGACAAATTGCGTGGGGACGGTTGTGACACGAGTAAAGCATGTTTTTATCATATTTGATGCCCATAATACGCTTGGCGAAGACAGAAATAGGGCAGTGTGACCTAATGAAATGTAAAGAAGCTTATAAAGAAGTGAAACTTTTTTTTCTTTCGGACAGCTTTGGAAATGCAACGTTAATCGTAAGTCTTCGATACGAAACATTCATTCGTAAACGCGATGGAGCCGGCCGGCGCTGTCACAATGAAAACAGCGTGTGCATAGGTTATATTGCTCATAATAAAGTGCTTTTGAGCTTACATATACGCTGAAAGCAGATATGAGAGTAAAATGGCTACTGAGAAATGGTCCCGTTCATTTATGAATAGAAATGTTTCACGTCTGTTCGTGTATCGTGTAGCTCATGCAACTAGCCTTTCAAGAGTAACAAGCTTCAATAAAACAAATAAATGTAGAATCTTTCTTTGATACCTAGAATTGTTATGAACAGACACGGTTATGACCCACAGGATGTGCATAATGTTGCCAAAACAGACGTTACGAAATTCCAAAAACCTGATATTTTTGTAAAACTTGGTATAAGGCTACTTCAACTGAACGAGACACATTGTTAAATGTTAAACTTTCCCAGATGAAGATTATGTTGAATTACGTTTAATATTACTTAAAATTAAAAGTGATCTAGACTGTTTTGCTGTATTTTTGAACTTGTCACAACCGACCCCAAGCACTGTCACAACCGCCCCTGGGGTGGGGTCGGTTGTGACATTTTTTCCTTTTTTGTTTAGTTTGGTCCTGTGAGTTAACTATTGTACTTAGGGAGACAATTTTAGTGTTTATAAGCAGGCAAATAAACACTTTAACATAAAAACAACTTTAAACCAGCTCACAGGCATTGCTAAGGGATCTATGGGGGAGCAAATGAAAATTGTCACAACCGTACCCAGTCTCCCCTATTCATATGCATGGTTACTTATTATATAAAAAATTGGCTTGTTACTCCACCTCCTTTATGAGATATTCCCCCCCCCCCCTAAAGTTGCAAATTTTCAACAAAAATCCAGTTTTCAACGCTAAAAAACTGCATGTGGGGGATAAGGTAAAAATAATTTTACTTGTGGAATTTTAGGTACTTTTTAGCAGCTGTCTAATGAAACAAAAGTTGCTTTGTTATTCAAAAGCGCTTGGCAGATATAAGGGTCTGAATTTTCAAATAATTGCGACACCTGAAAGTAGGTCAAAGGGAGGGGACGAATAGCCAAGGACAGGTGTTCCCAGAGCCTCCGAAATTAAAGGTATAAAGCAAAAGTCATCTCTAGTGAATCTCTCACACACGCGCGCCCGCTGGAGGGTTAATGTTTTCAAGAAATGTTATGCAATATTTAACTTAAAATAAGGAAGAAAAGACATGCCTTGCAAAATATGTTTTTCCATATTGAAACATGCGCGCCCGCTGGAAGGTTAATGTTAACAAGAAATATTATGCGGTATTTAATTAAAACAAGGAAGAAAATACATGCATTGCAAAATATGCTATTACCATTTTCTTCGATTTTTTTAAAGATATGTTTATTTTACTCTTTGTTCGATGGTAAAAAATCTTCCTATGAAATCTCCTCTTGCTCTGCTATCTTTCAGTTCCAACATGTTAAAATTGCCGGAAGGAGAGGGTGGGGAGGCAAAAAAAGAGTGCATACTCAATACATATTGTAGGAGGGAGGAACAAGGAAATGAGTACACAAATGTAGATTTACATTATCTTTCTAAAATTCTGAGGATAGGGACTGTTGACCCCAGCGGCGTATTCAGGGGGTTGGATGATAGGTCTGCAGCCCCATCCGAAATTATCAAAAAATACTTTAAAAGATTTTAGTTATTACCTTCTTTTTCATTTTTTTTTTAAATCGCCACATGGAGAAATATTTTCTGTAGAGAACATTTAATTATAAGACAAAATACAAAGAAGGAAAGGTAAAGAAAAGTAAATTCTTTCCTTATTTCTTCTTCATCTCCTTTTTTTTTTTTTCTGACGTGTCCACTTTACTGATTGTCACGTTTATGAACATCTTATAAGTCAATTTTGCTCATTTTTATTGCAAATTTTTTTCAGAAAAACCGATTAATGCTTGTTCATTCATCTAAATCTGTTCAATACATTTCAACACATGTAATTAAAATATTATATTAGGAACAATAGTAAAATAGATCGCAAAATTAATGTTATTAAAACACAAATTTGCCACAATATTGTATGCACTTGTTGGGGAACACCTACTTTAAGAGAACTTTTCAAACAAAAATTTATCTTTTCCTGTTTTTATCAAAACTCTTTACCTCTCGGCCACAACAATAAACACAATGCTAAAAAAAATTAATGATGTACTTTTGTCATCTTAAATTAGCATTAATATCAGAAATTCGAAAAATTTACTTCTCTTAGTTGCGTTTTATGAGGTGCCTTGTCCTCTTCTTTCAAATCTCGGCTCACCCCCCCCCCCCCTCCTGAAATGATTTGTCTGCGTACTGGTTTGATTGGGCCACAACACTTGATAGCCCAAATGATGGACACAAGCTGCTTCCCAAATGATCCTTTTCCAAACTGTTTCCAATTCATGAGTTTCCAGGATATTTTCTTAACCAGCTCTTTACTGAATAGGACATATCTGGAATCAGTTCCTTTTTTTTTTCTTTTCATTATTTTATCTTATATACTGATGACCGATAGAATTCAAAGAGTGAAGTAGAGTTACAGATCTGTTATCTCAAAGTTTGCCAACGTTGTAAATAGACTTTCGCAATTTGAAGAAAAACATTTTAAAGTAAATACTTATCTAAGGTCTTCAAAGCTTTTGCAATGATTTTGTTTGCTTTCTTAGTTAAAAAAAACGGCGATGTCAAAAAAAAATTTTTTTCCCAAATGAAATCTATCCAAAAGCTCTAAGATTTTGAGTAGAATTTTCTATTAAAGATGAAAATTCGGAACTCATTTAGCATTGTCACTAAAGAAGAATTTATCTTGCGAACCTAAAAACACTAAAGAATGAATAATTGCTAACATTTAACTCTCTTCATGTACATTTAAATTCATTGAAGTTATTTTAAATAGAAATATGGGATACACCTACATATGCATACACACACACAGTCGAATATATTTCAACTTCATAATATTCAAAATCAAGACAAAGAGAAAATTCAGAGCATTGTGACACTGATCTAGCCATTCTGAGTCAACTCGATTGTACATAACTACACTGCAAAAAATAAACTGTTGTTTTTACAGTATAATACTGGCAGCAGAGGTTCCAGTTTAAAACTAAAAGCACAATAATAAACTGTAAAACTAGCTATTTTAGTTTATTATTGTAAAACTAGTAATTTTACAGTTTATTACTGTAAAAGAAGCAATTTTACAATTTATTACCATAAAATTAGCTGTATTATACTGTAAAAACAACATTTATTTTTACAGTTTAGTCAAAGATAGTCACCACGAGTTTGCTCGAACTGGTTAATCAAAATATAGTTTTGTTTCCAAATTGTAATAAATATAGCAGAAAAATATACGTGTGGGCAGAATCTCTCATGAGACGAAAGTTCGAAGGGGTTTTAAATGGTGCATACCATTCATGGTTTGATGAACGTTTACCTCATTTGTTAAAAGTTTGACTGAAAAGGTTAAAACTGAAGTCAAGTCATCGCTTGGCGCAGTATAGCCTATGAAAACTCTTGTGCCAGAAAACCTAAACCAACCACCCAACCAACCAAAATCAAGTTTTTTGTTTCACTACAATTTTGAAAATAAATAAATAGATAAATAAATAAATTAATCAATTAAAATAAAAATCAGTGTAAAAATAACAATTTTTTTCATACAGATATTAATCAAAAATAAATTACTATTGCACTAATAAAATTTTCTATGAAGTACAATTTTATAATAAGGCGAGATAAAAATGTATTTTGAACGAGAAATGGGTGATGGCACACAGTTGACGCTCTCATTTGACACGCGAAAAAAATCTCCACTAGCAATCTGAATTTGTTTCTGCCATGGGGTAATACATTTTTGAGATATCCAGTTATTGGGGTAAAGGTAAAATTACCTGAAAAAATACGAAAAAATGTGCATCAATAATAAGTGACATAGAGTTGGAGCACTTGACGGTATCGTACTTGTAAAAACAATTAAGTGAAAAAAAAAACGTACAATTAATTACACAATGTAATTAACTTACATTTGCCGTTGTTTCATCATCAGCTTGAAACCATTTGCTCTAAAGGGAAAGATACATTCAACTTAATATCAGTTATAATATTAAAAACAAAATCAAAGAAATATAAAAATATAAAGTATACACACACTTATGAAGAAGAGATATTTGGAAAATGCAAAATTAATAAAGCATGTGTCTTAAAATAAAATCAAGCATTATTGACTGCTATGCCCGTTAACCTTGAAAAGAAGAATTTATCTTCAATGATACGAAATTAATATTCAAATCCAGTGCAAGTAATTACGTTTTCTATAATTAGATATTTTCTTGGCTGTTTATAAGTTATAACGCTTCAATCTCTTGACCCACTGGCCCAACCTTGACCTTGGATGGGTTATTCAATGGTTTCTGGAGTAATTTGAAGGTTAGGCGTCACACGTGGCAACAACTACAAGATTCTTCGCAGGGGATTTAAATATAAGAAAAAGGAGATAGATTATTTTAGCAACATAAGTGTAATATTCAAGCAGAGTAATTTAAAAGTAATAAAGCATGAGTGCGTTATCGTTGCAAATTATGCGTAGTTTTAATTAAAAAAAAGCACTTGAATAAAAATTCTCCATATATAAAAACCTGTTCGTGGCCAGTTATGCTTTCTCTGAGGAAGATTTTTTCAGACTAGGCACAGACGAAGGTCCTGACTTAAGTGCAAAAAAAGAAAAAACAAAGCAGCAGATGTTCATACAAGCCGAGATGTTGTTCGAGTTTTTCCAAGGCATGAAAATGCTCCTCGACATTTTTTAGCGGAGTAAAACTGATTTCAGAGGAGTGAAATGTGCAAAAATAGTTCAAAAGACCATAACAGTGGCCCATTAAATGAAATATTATTTTTTTTAATGATAAGGTGGAAAGAAAAGATGTGTAAGCTCTATTTTGATTTTTCAAACTTTAGAATATTTGACGTTTTGAATTTAAAAATCAATTTTTACAAAAAATAAAAAACATTCAAATGTGGTGAGAAACATTGACAGCTTTGTGCTTTGAAAAAAGCTAATAAAACAACGTTGAAAGCACAAATGCGTAGGAACACGTGTTTCGGCGTTACAAGGAACGTCTTTTTCTATGCACAAAATGGTGAGCTTGTAGATGTAGATACATCCATAAACGAAACAAGTGTTTGCAGTTTTCCGGTGCATTTCTGCTTTTAACATTCAAATGTAATAACTAAAATTGCCTTTTTTCAAATGTTATAACTGAAATTGATTTTATTCAAATGTGATAACTGAAATTGCTTTTTTTCCTCTTTTTAGCGATGCTTATTTTTCAAATCCAAATACAAAGCGTGAAATACGCTTGACTGAAATTTTGAGGCGTGTTTTTAATTTTAAATGAGTGAAATATGCTCGCAGGGGCGTTAAAAATATCTCTGAGAGGGATATCCCTAGAGTTTTCCTTAAGAAGTGAAAATACTCCTTAACATTTTTAGATGGGTGAAATTAAGTTTGTAAGAGTGAAATGTAGCAGTAAGACAGTGAAAAACTAATTTCATAAAAGAATTAACTTTCCAAAGTTGAAATAGATAGTAGGGAAAGAAGAGATGCGTATTAATCTTGATTTTTAACTGTTAAGAAAGTTAATGTGTAAAATACAAAGCTTGAGAATAAGCTCGACTAAATTTTCAAGAAATATTTCCGATTTTCAAAACGAGAACGCTTCTACACTGTAAAAAATGAATGTTGTTTTACAGTATAATACAGCTAATTTTATAGTAATAAACTGTAAAAATTTGTCATTTTACAGTAATAAACTGTAACATTGCTAATTTTGCAGTTTATTACCGTGCATTTTACAGTTTTAAACTGGAACATCTGCTGCCAGTATTACACTGCTACTTTTACAGTATAATACAGCTAAATTTTACGGAAATAAACTAAAATTTCTAACTCTGCAGTAATAAACTGAAGAATTGCTAGTTTAACAGTTTATGACTTTGCATTTTCCAGCTTTAAATTGGAACCTCGGCTGGCAGTATTATACTGTAAAAACAGCAGTTCATTTTTTGCAGTGTAAGCTTGATTAAATTTTCAAGAAATGTTTCCGATTTATAATATTCATATAGGCATTTCGGCAAATTACGTTACATCCGATTTTATCCCTATATCCATTAGGGAAAACAAAAAAAAGTCACAATAACATTAAAAAATATAGTGAGAAACAGAGAAAGAGATAGAAAGAAAAACTCGTAAAAGCGATAAGGGAAAAAAAAGGAAAAAAAAAATCCTTCCGTGCTTGAGGAAATAGATAAACCGCTTATTAACAGCAGACACTTAGGACGATAAATTTAGTTGCCAAGAAGTTTTCTTTATCAGTTATTTGAATTTATCCTACTAAACAGGAAATTATCTGACAAACTTCATGTTTACACTAAGTGTTTTCGCATTAATCAAATTTTACAATCGTTAAAAATGCACTTTTAAGCTTTACTCGCGTTTGTTAAATACAAATCTGCAGTTTAAGGGTAAAGGAAAGTAAACAACGGAATATCAGAGTTAGTTTCTGCAGCTGAAATTCTATACATGTTCAAGCATTATATTTCGAGAAAATTTATTCCTATGAATTTTTTGATCACGCAGGATTAGGGAAAGGTGTAGTTAAATTACTACTCTCCAAAATTCGAAAGTTAGGCACAAATATTTTTATATTAAAAACTTTGATTTGATGATGTAATTTGCTAACCATGCAGGTTTTATTAGACATCTTAAAATCAGCCCCAAGTAAAAAAATCTGCTGAAAAGTTTTTAAAAATCTGTGGAAAATTTTAGCATATTTGGAACATGCTTCACAAAACCTGCAGAATAATTAGAGTAGACTAAAAGCAAAGCAAAAACCAAATTGTAAATTTTCCGCAGATTATATTGAAGACAAAATTTAGATTTTTTTTGTCTTTTAAAAGTTTGTAGAAATCTTGAAAAAAACTTCAGAAAAAAAAAGCATTTTCTTCACATTATTTTTAGTTGGGCCTATTGTGGAATTAATTCTCTGTTTATTGCTATGCAAAAATTGTTCTTCCTCTTTTTTTTTCTACTAACTGCTTAAACTTAAATTTGGTACTAAGTGTTGAAATAATTTAAGCTTTTTGATAATAGCCTTGCAGATGCCTGAGGTATGTAAGATTTATAATCAGGATTGTATTTTGTCACCTTACATGTTTGGAACAGCATGTAAATTATTAGCAAAAAATTGTTTTCTGAACAAGGAAAAATTATATCGTACTTTATTGAAAAATACCAGCACCACTCATGCGCGTACTATATTAGGCGTGTAAAATCTCTTCCCTTCATAAATCTTTTTCACCCATTTACACACACTCTTTCTAACTAGTCGCCACCATAAGTACTACGAGTACACACATTGTTGTGGGAGTGTAATATCTTGCCAATCAATTAGTTAACACACATCTGTTTTAGTATGTTTTCATTAATATGCAGTTTAAAAAGATGTTTGGATATGCAACAGTTTTACTCAGACAAGTATTTTCTAGACAACCATGAGCATGTAAAACGTTTGAGAATTTTCAACTCCTGATATTGAAGTCTTGCAAATAGAAACGTCCCAATGCCTAAACACAACAATTGCGAAACATGAAAGAAAATGAACATTCAATGGACTCTCAAGCAATTCATGTTCACTCCTTCCCCCCTCCTAATCGAAGAAACTAGAAATGAAAACAGTCAGGGCCGTATTTAAGGGGTGGGTTTTAGAGTTCAAACCTACTCCGAAAATTTTCAAAACTATTAATTTTAATTCTCTTATTTACTTTGAAACTGCATTTGAAAAATGAAATTAGCAAAATTGAATAATTGTGCAAATTAAGTGTTTTTTCTGCAGTATTTATTTTTATTGTAGTCATTGCAAACATAATTTCTTAACAATGCACCTTTCAATTAGAAATTTTTCACTAAAAACACCCCAAAATTCTTCAAATTTGTAAGTACCAAACCCTATATTTGACACATCTTATAAGCGTCTGCGTCTCCTAAGATAGAAATAGCAAAAGTACTCCTTCAAATGCGCGTATATGAGTAAACACATCTATCCAGATTTTTTTTCCTTCATTGAAAAAATGAGTCTTTTTTTTTTTTTTTTTCACATTTTTCATGGTAATACCCTTTTAACATCTATTGTAACAAAAATCAACAGAAGATAGAACATGAAATCAAATTTTATTGACTTTATAGATTTCACGAGAAATAGGTTTGGTAAAACCCTCTCCGAAACTAAGGTCTGGTTACGGCCCTGGGAACAGTAGCACATTTTAGCTCAATTTCCAGACAGAGCTGTCCGCGGAACCCTTCAAAAATATCTGCCAGCAGCATTGAGCGGAACATGCGATATTTGATAGTTCAACGAACGATATTTTTTATTTAGACGGGTGAAGAAAAAAAATTAGCACAAAGGCTCACTTAAAGAGGAAGAGAAGTTATATGATGAACGTCATGTCGGTTGACCTCTAAAGAAAGAAGGGTCAAAGCGATAGTAGCATTTTTAGCAATTATTTCGAGGAATCCATTCAGAGAGAAAATGGAACATAAAAGAGTACATTATTAACGGGCACAAAATATAAGAAAAACTACTAAATGAAGGAAAATAACGACTGGATAAGAGGCTGCAAAGAAACGATGGTGTTTTACTACTTTTATTGATTAAAAGAAAGGGCAAACAGAAAGAAAGGAAAGATAAAGAAAAGAAAGAAAGGGGGGAAATTATTATAACAACTTATTCAAAAACTTGTTTGAAAATAAAATAACAAGTAAAAATATTTTCTTTAAATAAATTCAAATAAAATTGCATAACATAAATTAATAAATAAAGTAAACTGAAATTATAACAGAGAAATGAACACGAAATATGTGACGAAGTAAGAATGTAAATAAAATTAAAATACAGCAATAAAAACCGAAAAGCCCTTTCAGATTTAGTACTTTCCGCAGACCACAGCAGATCAAAATGTAACAAATAGTCATTACTATTAATTTTAATAACTTTTCGTTATATTTTTCGTGCTAAATTCAATATGTTAAGCTTTTGTTATTCATAATGTTCCCTTTAATAGTAAGCATTTTTAATTCAAATGTGCAGAATTTGAGTCAGAAATTATTTTGTGTATTATTATGCAATAAAAGCAAAATAACGCACTACATACTATTAATTGTTTAAGAACTACTTCTCACATTAATAAAAATAATAATTTATTGTTCCTGCTACTTGCAAATTTATCGTCTGCTGTGATTAAAATTTATTATCGTTTGCAAATGTTTTACCCTTTTTTGCGTTATTTAATTTAATTATCATCATCTATTTGATGTTTATTTTCAATGGCAAAGGTAAAAAAAAAGTGATAGAAGAGAAAATTTTCCGTTTCAATATCACCTGAAACTGTTTAGAGTTCTCAGAGCAGGTTGATCAAACGTGCGCTCTGCCATCGAAATTTTTCTTGTTAATAGTTGTAAATAATTTGTAATGGTTTTCAATTTCAGTCAGAAAATAAATGCTAAACAAACTCAAACGTATTGGAGTAATGTAATATTTGCAAATGAAGTCAAATTTAGCATTTTTGATTCTGGTGAGCGTATAATTGTATGGAAAAGGAAAAAATGCGGAACTTAGTTTTAAGAGTTAAGCATGGCGGTAAAAGTGTTCTTGTATGGGGGGTGCATGTCAGCATCAGCACTTGTTAATTTAGTGTTTTTTGTTGCAACAGTGAATTCTTCTGTTTATTTGAATGTTGTAAAATGTAATTCAAAACTTTCTGCCCTAAACTTTAGTATTGGAAGCAACTTTTTTTTTTAAATATCAAGACAACGATCCTAAGCACATGGTTTTCAAGTCTCCAGGCTGATGTTTCTATAATTGTGCACAAACGTTAAAACGAAAAGTAAATTAAAAACAGCAATGATTGAAGAGTGGATGACTATGGACTCTCAGAAATTACAAAAAAAAAGTGAAATCCATTATTGCCAAACATTAAAAAGCTATTGTGGACGCTGAAGGATATCATACTAAATAATATTTTAATAATTAATTAAAATATTTAAGAATGTAGAGAAGTTTTTAAGTGTGTGAAGAGCTTTGGGAAATGAATATTTTTGTACCTTTTGATTATTGATTTCTTTAAAAGAAAAGTTTTACTATATTATTATAATGTTTCACGCAGTCTTGTGTAGATAGATCTTATTGCTAAATATACTCATTCTGAAATATTAACTTTAATTGCTGAATTTAGCCTTATTTGTTTGAAAAGTGCAAGTGTCCGAACACTTTTAAGAGTCACTGTAGTTGCAATGACACTTAAAATTAACAGTTTGAATAAAATCTGTAATTATGTTTCCATTGAAATAATGTATTTCAATGGGAGAGTCTTATGCCGATTTCCAAACAATTCACCTTTAAGGAAGAAAATGTTGTTATGAGCTATTTTATAATCACTCGGGAAAGATAGAAACACTCAGGAAAATGCGCTCACAAAAGTCAAGAGGAAAAATTTCCTTTTGTTCCCTTTAAAAATTTCACCAAGGACGACATATGATGTCATAAATGTTTTATTATACTGTTTCTCAGCTATTCTGTCTACTCTGTAAGACAACATAAGACTTTTTCCGCTATGGTGACAACACTTTTTCAAAGCCTATGTTTTTTAAATAAAGCGTCTCAAAAGGTTTGGAGCTTATTGACAATGTTTGATTTGCACATAGTTTCACAATCTACGAGTAAAACGGAGTTGCGTCAACAAAGAAATAAGCAACTGAGAAAGAAGTTGTTTTAAATCATTAACAAGCCATGAATTATATTATGTATGCATCAATAGTAAATTTATCCAATTAAGGTATTAGATTATTTAAATATTGACTATTTATCCTTATCAATTGAAAATTAGCTTCCATGAGTCAAATTGGGAAGCATTTTAAAAATGGATTTTGTTTCGATTCATATTATCTACTTAAAGGAATTTTAATCTTGTTCTGCCGAAGTTTTGATTTTTTGACTGAAAAAACCTAATCAATTTATTTTCTCTCATTAAGTAATTAGTTCAAATTATAAAAGTATAGACCACATGAATAAGCTACAACTGGAAAGCAGAAAGCCTTTATTACTTTAAAGGGGTGACCTCTAATGGTGGAACAATTACTTCTTTTTAATTTTGGAAACACATTTGAAAAATTAGAGCTCATGTTCACACTGCAAAAAATAAATGTTGTTTTTGCAGTATAATGCAGCTAATTTTATAACTATTATACTACAGCATCCTCCTATCAGGCATTTTCTTAAAGAGTTAATGCACTTATTATTATTTGTAATTCAAATATGTTTTTTCTTCTAATTTGTAAAAAAAATTTGATAAAACTGATTGGGGGACTCAGTTAGTATTAGGCGCGCCTTCAGCCAGGTTAATTACTTATTTATTGTTTTGTATATACTACGCTCATCGGATCATACTATTTGTCATGGCTTTTATTTGCTGTCTTTTATTTATACCTAGTTATTGAAATAATTATAAAGAATGTACTTCTGAGGGGCAAGAACACGAAGTTCAGTAGACGGAAACGGAACTCTACGGGAAACGCAGTTATTTTTGACTCTTATATTTCATCACAAAATGAAAGCAACCAACCGAAATGTGGTTATAAAAAGAAAACAATTTATTAAAACGTAATGAAAGTTTCACAGGTTATTGAACAAAGGAAGAAGCAATGAAGCGCAAAATAACGGAGGAAAATGAGAATTAGTTTTCAAGGTAACTATAACAAGAATAATGTCCCAGAACTCATGTTAAAAATCTTCATTTACAAACATTTATCAAAACTGAAAAACTGAGCAGTAATTGTGCAGTTAGCCGTGTCGCAGTCTCATTTCGTTGGTTAGTTGAACGAACGTAGCCTGATGCATTTTCCTGCAATATGTGTAATTCATTGTTTTTTTTTTTTGTGGATCACTTAAAACTTTTTAAAATAAAATTTTTAATCCTTATTTGATTGTACATTTAACTTCCCTATTTAAAAGGTGTTGATAAAATTGTATGAAAGTTGAAAAGCAGAGTCAGAATATAATATGCTCTTTTTGCTTGGTCGTGCGTAGTCTCGATGCTAAAAGCATTCCTCAAACGCAAGCCTATACATACATTCCAAACCATTAAATCGCTCAGATTCGTTGAGGTCTACTGGTGGGGAACGATGCCGTGTGCAGGCTTTATAAATGTTGAGAGTGTATTTATATAAAAAAAAATGTTTCCCTTTCTTGGGTTTTGATGGTATGTGAGATTTTTTTTTTCCTTTTGTACATACGTTGGAGCACGTGTACATTCCTTTTTTAATAACTTTTTTATAATTGAAGGGGCAAGTAGATAAAGGTGATATTTGACAATTTTTGAAACTTTTGACCATGGATGAAGGTGATAAGTCCATCAGTATCATGTCCCCTTAGTCACAGAAACGGTTGGTAACTAAGAATATGACCTCGTTTTACCCGTTGAGAAAAATCCATTAAAAAAAACAACAAAATAATAGATCCAGGTTTTTTTTTTTTTTTTTGAAAGCTTTTTCAAGAAATTCAAAAATTTGTCACATATCATCTTTATCCACTTGCCCCTGCAATTACACGTCACTTCAAGATGGAACTGAGCCAGGCGTCCTAATTGTTTCAATAGTTCAATATTTCTTATATACGTCGCATAATCGCGCATATGATGTTAAATAACTACGCTTATATGGTATTGTATACATACATAGCGTTAGTTTCACAGTCCCACCTAAAAAATATAAGTATTAAGGCGGGCTGGGAACAGGGACGTCATTTCAAGTTTTTCCGGGGGGGGGAGGCAAAGGGTCCAAACACAATGCAATTTCATTGGAAAACATAAAAAAACCACGCCCACTTATATGTAAATACATTTATTTCTCCAAGTCAGGGGGGAGGGCAATTGCCCCCCCCCCTGCCCCCCTTAAATGACGGGCCTGGCTGAGAAGTTGATATTTTATAGAAGTGATTTCTATTAGCACAAAAAAGTTGTATTTTGACGAATAAACTAAAATTTGATTTTTAAAAATCTTTTTTCAGTAATTGGAAAGGAAAATTGGCGTACACTTTTAGTTGAGTCACTTTCGTAGTAGTTTTGCAAAAAGTAATGCTAACTTAAATCTACGCCAACAACGCGTCTCTTTGTCCCAGAACTCCAGAAAAGGGAATAAATAATTTTCAATTGGCTACAGTTCAGCCGATCAGAGCAACATTATACCAAGTAAATAAGTAGTGTTTTGCAATTGCAGCATCTCTTTGAATCTGTTCGTTTGCAATTTATAGCTAAAATGAAAAAGAGCTGTATTAGATAAAAGTTTTTTTTTTTTTTTGAAAAATATCAATGGGCATGGTTTTAACCTTTTAACTGTCAAGTTATTTCGATGAATCAAACTGAGTGCAAATTAATTTTTCCCGAGATATGTTTGGGTTTGACAAAGAGATGAAGCCAAAAAAAAAAAATCTCCCGAGATATATTTAGGTTAGGGGCGGCAAATAAGGGGGGCAAGGGGGGCGATTGCACTCCCAAAAATCTTCCGCAGAATGATAAAAAAACAGGTAAATTCAATGTAAGTATGTATATCACAAATCAATGATCACGTTCAATATAAAATTTAAAAAGCTTGTCTAATTTCAACAAAAGTTGATGAGACTCGAAAATTTTTCCTCTAGATTATTTCAAAGAGAACGGAATCAGAAATATATGTGTTTTCTAACTCTAATATAAACACAACAGAACAAGAAAGGATTTTCATCTTTGCTGTCTAGGAAATATACAAGACACTGGATATTGATGAAAAACAAATTTTTCTCTTGTTCTTAATTCCAAGCATTGTAGACTCATTAAAAAATAATTATATATTAGGACATAAAAATTTAAATTATTTTAATAACTAATTTTTCTTAATATTAAATCCATTTTAAGACCTCTTTCTGACTTCCAATATGTATTTTATTCCACACTTAGGTACTTCATCTCGCCCCCTCGAATGAAATGTTGAAATGCCGCCCCTGATTCGGGTATAACAGTACGAGGCACTCAACAAAAAACTACACCGAGTAATACTGGGGTGTGACATTTTTGAATATCAGTGCGAGATAATATCGGGCGTAACAATTAAAAGATTAATAAACTAAGCACACCTAGCTTGTTTTTAATTATAAATTCGTAGTTTTCGCTTTTGATAGGTGTATTAGAAAATAGTTCTCAAATGAACTCTGGATATTCGAAAAAACATTTGGACGCAGCTGTGGATTCTGTTTTCAGAGTATGTAACGGAATAAGAAAAGCTGAACTTCACGATGTATAGATACAGCTGTAGTAAAAACTTTTCTAGTTGTATCATAAAGAATTATTTCTCCACTTTTTCCGATAAGAATAGAAAGATGGCGATAGCAACATAAATATTTAGTTATCAAAGCGGATTTTCTCTTGATCTTCTGTATGTAAGTAAACAGATTTTTCATACCCATTCTGATAGTTACAATATTCGTTTCTAAATCTAATAAATTTTTAATTTTCATTTCACAAATTCAACTTAAGAATTTATAATGAGATATGTGGACCACATTATATACTTTTAAAGCTTCTAATTTCGGTTTCAACAATTTGCTATTAGCGAAAACTTGGTTTTTATGGGTACGAAGCTAGGTTTACATCTCGAAAATTCCTTTTTGTGTGTTTGTAGTATTTGCTGAATCGTTCATTGCGAAGAGCCAAAACCGGGATAAAATATGATTGAAGATCTTTATAGTATCTAATTGGCTCGAGAAAGGTAATAACTAAAAATTGTCCATGGATTGTCAAGAGGAAAGATGTTATTCTGCTATAAGATAATGATTTACCACATTCATGGGAGCTGCCAGAATCGTACGCAAGGGAGATTTGTTGCAAATGAGCAACAAATTTCTTTTACTAAAAAATAACTCAGATTTTTTTAATTAAAAAAATAGTAATAAATAAAAATTAGCAAAAAAAAAATCTTTTTTTTTCTGTACTAAAAATCACTCAAAATTTTTTTTTTACTAAAAAAGAAAGCAAAAAATTTTTTTTTTCTGCACTGAAAATCTCAATTTTTTTTTTTTTTTTCTTTTGAAATGCGAGGGGGTTGTAAGTGCACTCCTTTCCGGCGTCCATGACCGCATTGCGCAAGTCTATCCCTGGAAAAATTATTATTGAATTAGGGTATAAATTTGAGGCATTTTAATTTTCTTGTTTTGAATTGCCAGATAAATCTAAGTTTTAGGCATGCTTTGGCGCGTTTCTAATTTTGTCGGGGCTGTTTACTGTTGATGGTAGTGTTTAGCTATTTTATAAAGATTACAGCAACCTCTGTGATGTCCAAAAACTCCATGTCCGAAATCAAATGTCCGACATTTTTGTTCCGACAGTTTAAAATTCTTAGCGAATGGTTTCGGTGGATTTTTATGTAATATGCAAGTTTATCGCTTGGTAGCTTCAGACTGCAGGATTTCGTGATATATAGAATTATTAGAGAAAGGACGGTGATGCGCGATAAGTTCGGTTTGAAAGTTTCTAATGCCATCGTATTTCATTTCGAACGTGGCAGTGATATGATTGTTCAAAGTGTAAGAATGCGACGCGTTCAACTGCAGTAAGGATTATACGAAAGGTTGGAAGTAGGAATATAGACTGGGAAAGATATATTTTGGAGAAGATCGATAAGAAAGCGCCGTATTTGCTGTAAAAAGTTCTGAAAATGTCATATTTGTCTGTGCAAAACTGTAGCAGATTTTGCAGTGTTATGTTGAATGTTATGATGAATGGTTGTGTTGAGTGGTGTTGAAAAGACTTGAAATAGCAAGTCTGTTAAAAGAAGTATAGTAGAGGTAAACGAGCAGAGGAGATTGGATGTTTGGTGGTAATTGTCGCATTTTATCCGCCGTTTGGTACTGGTGTTAAGACTAAATATGCTCGCATGCAAAGGATTGCCGGACCTTCCGGATACAATAAAAGAAAAAAAATGAGTAAAAAGGTAAGTTCTAAATATATTTTTTTATTTACCCTTGTTGATTCACGGATGTGTGATAATGCTGAATTGCAAGGGGGAATTTATAAAAAATCTTGTTTTTGAAAATAATTCTAAAAGTTTAGAAACTTGTGAAACACAATAGTTTGTCGTAATTTTGTATATTTTTATTAAATTTTAGTTTAGAGAAATTTATAGTAATATTGTATTTTAAAAAGTTCTACATTTTTTTGAAATAGACAAAAGTAGTACTCCCTTGCTTGAAATCTTTTATATCTTTGGAAAGTAATAAAAGTGGAATTTTGTGTGCCTACATTTAATATATTAAGTAAACTTTAGTTAACCCGACTGAGATTGCGCTTGGCACTCAGTGACCCCAATTCTTATCCAAACATGTGTCGTAGGGTAAATATTTATTTGTAATAAATCAGCCTTTCCGTATCCTCCTATTTCGCATTTTCTTAAATAATTAATGCACTAAAAATTTATAATTCAAATGCGTTTTTTCTTCTAATTTGCAGAATATGTTAAATGAACTGATTGTAATTTCTTTCGTAACTGTTAAGTGCACGCCTTCTGCCGGGTTAAGTAAAGATTTTTTTTTAATTTACATACTTGAAAAAGAAAAAAAAATAATAAAATATTTTTTGTAGTTCATCTGTCGCCAACTATGCCTATTGATCGAGAGAAAATTTTCTGTGTATTGCGGTAAGTATAGATAGATTCCATCACATAGTGCAAAGAATTCATCAAAAAAAATTTGGCACGCTTTAAAATTGCACACAAACAGCAGCATTTCAAGAAGAAAACTTGTTTCGATATTGCTTGATTGTAGCAACTTTGTGTGAGTGTGTGTTTCATTTGGTTTTGAAGTAGATTCCTCCGAAGACTAGAACCAACAATCGTGAGATGGACGATACGTGTTGTTACTCCTTTTTTAAATAGAGTGTAGCAAACAATACTGTATGTATGCCAGAAAAAAACTTACATGTTCTGCATTTTGATATCTTGTAGCATGTAAATTCGTTTATTGATATTAGAAGTATTTGTCCATTTTTGTATTTTTGTACTGTCCGTCCATGAAAACCGCGCCTAGCACTCTCGAACAGTTCCACTTAAAAAAGGGTAGATGGGCTGTGGGTGATAACTTTCCGAAGTTTGAAAGATAACTTTCCGATTCAAAACTTGAATTTGCTATTTCCAATTCAACTAAACTATGTATTTGAAATTAGCATCGTTCCACGTTGTTATGCGGTTCAAAATGCTTTTTATTATTCTTCCCCTTATTGTTTGTTATCTTACCTAACACCCCTGTTTTGGTAAGATCAGAGAAGACCTGACGACATTCTGTATCTTTTAAGTATCCGGAGTAAACAGAAGTATTTTTCAACCTTGGGCCTTGGTCCATTTAAAATTTTGTAAAGCAACGATTCGCCCGCAGCAGTCGCACATCCAGAAAATCCAGAATATGTCTTCCAATGTTCAGAGTTCGCAGAGAAAATCTATGAGCTTAGAAATTCATAGATTCAATCAACATAAGATAGCGATAAGACAACAGTGGATAAAGTATGTTTGTAGCTTCAATGCATGATTGTTTTTAAGATGTGTAACCGTAAACGATATTCATAGTTGGTGAAAGTATCTGTAGCAAACAGGGTCAACAAGAACCAAGTCGGGCCCTTTGTCAGTTGGTGTCCGGGTCCCCTCCCCTTTAAATGAAAAAAAAAAATACTACTCTGCTAATGAGACAGCCCCTCCCCCCCAAAACGACTGGTGCCCCCTAGTTTAAGACTGAGTAGACATGGCCTCTTGTCGGCCCTGATATTAAATGAAAATACACATATTTATTATAATATGTAGATTCAAGACACTAAAGACTTAATGACTTCGACCATTTAGTATTACTACTTTCACGTGTTTAGGCAGTAGGTGCAAAAGCAGTTATTTTTATCTGGAAAATACCACTAAAGCAAAATTTAACTTACCGTGTCTCTAAACGGAAGCGCAAGATCCTTCTTAGAGTATTTATGAGATTCTTCTTTGTAAAATGGCACAATGCCATTCACAGCACCAGTTCGACGTCTGGACATTATTTCTGATTCCTTCTTGAAATAGAAGTGTCCAATAAAGTTGGGAATTCCCCGGTAAGCTTATGGATTTACTTTATGTAATCCTAAAAGAATAAATAAAATAGCATGAATTTGACAGTATATAGGTACCCTTTATTTTTTGCCTTCATAAGAAATATAACTCCAGTCGAGGCTAGTTGTTCTTTTCGGGTTAACTTACTATAAAATTAATTATGAAAAAATCTTAAGAAATACAACTCGAAAAACAGTCTGTATATAAAGGGACATATAATACTGGATTTTTTAATTTCGGAGTATTAATTTTAGAGCCAAGTTTTCGAAGCAAATTTTAAACTTGATTAAAAAACGGAACTTTCAGTCTCGCTCTCTCCCGTACTTTTTTTTTTCTTTCTTTTCGTTTCCTTTTTTTTTGAAAGTAATGCATATTTAACAGAATTTGGAGTCAAAATAAACAAATTAGTGTCTCATTTTAAGTAGCGCATGATCTTCAACTTGCAACTAGATTTTCGGATCCGGTAAAAGAAATTAGTTAGGAAATAAAAAAAAAAATTGCAAACGAGTTACGTGCATAAGTAAAGCAGGATTTTCTGTTTTAAAAGGGAATTCAATGAAAACGGTCAAAAACTGCTCGATTTGCGCGTTGAAGAGCTCTGCTCAAATTTAGAATATTTTCAAAGTGTAATTTTTCCTTTTCTTTTAAATTCTTTTTTTACACATGACTGTTATTCAAGTAAATGCTAAAATTTTGTAAATTAGAAAAGCAAAAGTAAAAGCAATCTAACTTTTATAGACAGAAAGAATCGTTGTCAAAAAAGTTTTTTTACAGTGTATATTTGTAAATTTAATTCACAACGTTTTTTGAAACTAATTAATTTTAAAGCAGAAAGGTGAATTTTCTTTATTGTTGCAAATGAAAATGTTTTAAACGTTAATTGCACAAGTTACTGACAAATTAACTTTAGACAATAAATGAAAAGAGCAATTAATGAACTTTTTCTTGATTTAAATGGTCATAATTTATACATTTAGAGTGTACTTGCCAAATTCGAAATTCATTACAGACGCAAAAGAAGGGCAGAACACGCAAAAGCAACATTCAATATCTATGAATTTTAATGCTCTAGTAAAACACGCTTCTTTGTCGTTATTTTTAAATCATAGCGATAAGATTTCATTTTAGGAAGATATCATGTAGATAATTATGAATCATGGTTATCAATCGAAGTTTCGATAATTGCGTAATGTCATATATTCAAGGCTAGAAAGTTCGCAAATTTATTCTTTCCACGTGCATAGTTGTGTTTCGTACTATTTCAGTAACAATATTTTGTTGCTAATTTCACTTAATCAAAAAGTACTAATGTTTTTTGATGAAACATCGTTAAAATAACTGTCAGTTAAACGGAAGCAGCAGTATTGCACCACGGAAACTGAAGTTACGTAATTAAGTAAATATTGAGAGGAATATATCGTTATAAAAAAGCTGAAAATATCGGGAAAATCCGGAAATTTGAACTTTTGGCGTAATGCGGAGACTGAAAGTATAATCTAAAGTGGTTTAAAGGCATTCTTTGTATATTTTAGACCTTTTCTGCCAATTTATAACCACCTGTCACTAGTTTTTACCTTTCCAATTCTTAAAAAAAAAATCAATAAAAAAATTCAAAACTTCAAATTTAAGCGTCAAATGCGCAGACTAAAGATTACGTCGCAAAATTAAATATTTTACAGAATTGTTACTAAGCCTCATACACAGTTATTGAAAGGCACCCGTTTCCGGAAATCAAAAATTTATTTATTTCGCTCCACCCTACTGAACACTTCAAGTATTATGTGAAAATGTAAATAAAAATCTTTCTTTTAAACGCGTTTCCAATTAACCAAAGCAAAATCGCCTGAAAATCATTGAACTAGTATGCGAAAATGCAAAAAAAAAGTTTGTCTCAAAGACGGATGATCCTCGAAACCGAAAGGGAAGATGTTCCATTCGAAGGGTTAAGGTTAAGAATGTAACTTAAACATTGTTTCAAAAATTACACGCAGTATTTATAGGTGTGTAAAGGTGTACTTGCAAGAAGCCCAGCGACCGAGCTGACAAAATTCGCTCTTTAGCTCTTAGGTACCCAGTATCTGTTTAAAATTTTCTTTCTCACTGTATAGAATTTGTATTTGACTTAAGATCTGTTCGACTCACGTCTCAATTTTACGACCAGTAATGTTACAGTATACTCTAGAGAGTGATTCTAAAATCACGGTGTAATTTTTGAAGGGATGATAAGAAGAAAGAGTCATACAGGTAGAAAAAGTCGCTAACTTAATGCTGACTCGCTATATGCACAACTAACCAGACCCTGAAAGATGCGAAGTAGGTCGCAAAATTTTTACGCAAAACGATTCTACACAACAACTTAGTTCTTAAGGAAGTTTTAAGGCAGCTATTGATATTTACGCCCTTCAGCTATATTACATGCGCAGCAATGACAATACCCCGACCGTCGTGACAACAAGCCATTCTGAAAAGCTTTCGCCTTCGTTTCATTTCCTAAACCTTTAATGCAAGTTAGTTGATAGAAAATTATTTCATACTTTGGAGTTACCTTTCGTTAAAAAAAATATTAATATATCCTGTCAATTTGACTAGCTATTCATGTTTCCCCTTAAAGTGAGCTTTCCTATACCTATCCCTATTACGGGCAATTCTCTAAATTTGTAATTTTCCATATAGAATTTGTCCGGGCATGTTGTTTTTTTTTTGAAATGTTCGTATAATCATAATACTATTGCTCAGGAAATGAATCGAATACTTTAGTTCAAAAGAGGGCCAATTGTAGTTTGTGGTTTTCTGATAAATCATGTCAGGGGATAAGTCCCTTGCCTTGTATTACTAGGCAGAGGACTGTGCCCGGGTACTGCATTTTCACTTCGTTGCGTAATATTTGCAAAATTATTGGAACATTGTTAATCACAAATAGATGCTACTTAAATTTACCCCTATTTTCATCAGTACTAGACCTTAGATTTTTCCGAACCAAGCCAAATGTCAAAACTGTCGCCCTTGTCCATTGTCCTACTTATTTTTGTATAGAATTTCAACGAAACAAACATATAAATAATGTGAATTTGCTCCCCGCCTCCCTTCCGAGATATCGCCGCCCGTCACAAGGGCCCCAGTTTGCACCCCCGTACGCACAGCACTGATGGTAGAACAGACATTTTTGACTGGTTGAAAAATTTTAATGACAAGTTTACGAGATAATAGTCGTATAATTTTATTTCTGGCGAAACTGTATTTTATAGCTTATTTATCGATAGATTACGTCGGCTTTTGTCTAGTGGCATGCGTCAGTCAAAAAACTATTAAAAAACATTTATTTGTTTTACTACCCGTTTAAAGCACGTAATTTTGTCCAACGAAGTGTTGCTATAAATATGAGACAAATATGTTTTCAGAAGATAACAGAACGCCATCAGCAAACTCAAATGCTTAGCATCAGATCAAAGTACTTTTGCTATTAAGAAAGTTTCTTTTGACCTGCATATCTGGTGTTTATTATATTTGTCATATTGCGCAGTAATTTCAAGCCGGCTAGGGCAGAGTCCAAATTTATGCGAAACAACAATTTTTCAATAATAAAAAAAAAATAATAAAAAAAAAAGAGCTGCGAAAAATTTTTTTTACTAAACACAAATACCCGAAAATCATCAAAACATATGAAAAAGGTTTTGGCTCTTTTGGTTTTGATACCAGTTTAACGTGCTTTTTTTTAACTTCTACGTCAAAAACGAGTACACTTCCTATTTTTGACTGTTCATAATTTCGAGTGTCAAAAAAAGGTGATCAAGGTCTAGTTACCCAAAATTCATGAGAAGTATACATGTATACTTCCTTTTCAAGGATGTGTGCTCTCTCCCCCCTCCCCCCCCCCACTTCCAAGAAAAATATCTGCTAACAGTTTTTTTTTTTAAATCTCCTGTTTGAGGGGGAAAAAACGGATGAAAATCTCTGCGCAAAAAGCAACGATGGAAATCTTAATGATTTCACCCTTCCCATGTGTCTGTACGTTCTGTTAAGAAGTTTGGTATGAGATTTTATTCAGCCAAAAATTCAAACATCCATGTTGCAACCGTTCATAACTTGACAAATAAATAGAAAAATACCTCGCTCATTAAAATGAAAAATTCCTTTACGTACATCGCATAATAGATTAAAACATTATAACGAGGAATGTTCAACATTTTCCAAATAATTCTGGCAAAAGCGTTCCAAGAGAAATTGAACCTCCCCTGATTCGGTTACCTAGTAGACACGGGCGACAGTACCATACAGGTAAATTACACTATTAAAATGTGATTTTATTTTATCTTTGATCAAAATTTATTTTAATTATCAATAAATAAACAAATAAATACGTTCAGAAATCCTTGTAGATAAGAAATTAAGGGAGAGGGAAGGCGAGCATATTCCCAGAGTATCTTTCCATTTGTTCAAACTACTAAAACAGTGGATTTAGCAGTAACAGTAGTTTCGCCCAAACTTTTTTCTAACCCGAGGGCAATCCCTCATATTAAGATTATTCTCACTGCTCAGAACATGTACAAAATATTGTCTGATATCCTTAGGTAAAACCCTCCGCGCATTTACGCATGCGTCAGGTCTTCTCAGATTTTACCAAAATAATGGTGTTAGGTAAGATAACAATAAAGAGAAGAATAATAAAAAGCATTTGAACGGCATCAGGCAACGTGGAACGATGCTAATTTCAAATACATAGTTTAGTTGAATATGTTAAAATTATATAGCAAATGTAAGTTTTAGATTGAAAACTTCGGAAAGTTATCACCCGCAACCCATCTACCCTTTTTTAAGTGGAACTGTTCACGAATGCTAGGGGCGCGGTTTTCATGGACGGACAGAAGTTAAAAATTTTCTTGGTAAAGCGAGGAAACGTGGAAAAGCAAGGATATTCAGAATTGTTGTTAACATTGCCCGATGCTTATTTTATTACTGCGAAGTTTATGGTAGACAGAGCAGTGAATGAACACTTCCAGTGAATAAACACCTCGTATTTTTTGTGAAAAAATAAGGTTTTAAAACTTTTTCAGATGATCTGGCAGTAGTCACTTCTTTCTACACATTTACAAAAAGAAAATGACTAGAAAATGCCGTGTTTTTCCGCTGGTAGGGGCGTTCATTTACTGGGTTTGGGCACTTTTTTTCGTTTTAACCTCCCATAAAACCTGATGCACAACTATAAAAGCTATCCCAATATTTTTTCAAATAATTACATATATCATCTAAAGTGCTTTTACTGTCATTTAGCAAATGCTACAGTTTTGAACGACGCTATGAATTTCTGAAATGGAAAATTTGCTTAAGTATTCATTTATTGGTAGGCCCTACACCTGTTTCCCAGAAGCCAATTTCTAAATTCTTGGTTCTAAATTTGTGACACAGTATATAATCATGGTTTTCGTTTTGTAACATTGAACAAAGCAATAGGCCACACACGTCGGCTTCGCGGGCCGCATATGGAACACGGACCGTAGGTTGGGCACTACTGTACTAAAACACTGATATAACACCCATATTTCATTGTTGCTCAACACAACCGTGCCCATCCCCCCCCCCCAACCTGAATGGCGCAAATCCCCCCCCCCCCCCCAAATTTTTCACAACCCTCTTGTGCTTTTTGCTTTTATTTTACCCCTCTTTTTTATTTGATTTATTTTTTTAAATATTATTAATTTTTTTAAATTATAACTTAGTTTTTTTATATATTTATTCGAATTATGAGCAGAATAGAATCGCTCTTTTTCCCTTCCAGACATTCCAAACACACAACACACACGCACACAAAAAAATAAATAAATAAAATAAAATAAATAATAATAAAGAAATAAAGAAAATAAAGAAATAAAAGCAAGAATTTAAATTTAAAAAAATGAATTAATGAATAATTTTTGTTTAAAAAAACAGTAAATAATTTAAATTAAAAAAAAACAAATTAATGAATAACTTTAATAAATAAATAAATTAGTTTAAAAAATCCCCCCCCCCAAAATTTTGATGGCGCAACTTGAGCCATAATCCCCCCCCCCTTCTGGGTACCCCTGGCGCAACATAAAATAGCATCAAACGCAACTGTGGAGTTTTTCACTCATTAATTAGTCATCCAGGAGTAGCTTTGAGACACAATTACTCTATTTTAAACGGCCTCACTCATATCTTCACTGCATTTTTTTTAGAATAAAACGTAAGAAATACTTTCTAACTATTGTATAGATACTCAAGTTATAAAATGATGACTATTACATCCATTTCAAATGAATTACTAGGCGTTTACGGTAGCTTTGTGCTGAAAGAGGGATGCAAACCAAATTAATATAATAAAAGCAGTGCAGCTTTGAAGTAGATATAAAATCTCTAAACATTTTAAGACTCCCCCCTTTGTGCTTCAGAACTTCAAAGATAGCTAACATTTATATTGCATACAATATTACAATGCAGAAAGAGCAATTTCAACCTCCTCAACAAAAAAAAAAATCTTCCAAGCCAGATGTTTAGAATTCCGCTCCGCGGATCCCCGGATGATGGAACCTAAATCTCTACGCTAAGAAGTGGGGCGTGGAGGAGAAAAGATGTTTAGAATTATTGAATGGCGAATTTTTAGCTTTGTACAGTAATGGCAACTTTTTTTAAACCTAAAATAAGTAATAGTAAACGTACTTCATTACCTAGCCTGGAGAGTGTATAACACTGGACCTTAAAAGTTTTTTTTTTTTTTTTGTTTTTGTTTTTTAGTCAAATTTAATAAAAACTATGAAGTGACGCAAAGTTAACTGATTGGTTCAAAGTTCCCAATAATGGCTATATTTTCATTGCTCAGTATATATGCTTAAATAAAGTAAGGTAGCTTCAACATGCAGATGGTGCTCTGAGAAAACACGTATAATCTAAAAAATTAACGCCAAACACAACTATTTTATTTTTCCTCTGTTCTAAAATGTTTATATTATAGGCTCGCAGTTTTATTTTATGTCGTAAGATCTTATTTCTTTAACTATATTATTAATATAATTATAATTATTTACTCGTTCTACGAACGTTGATATTCTATTTTGATCCTTTATTTCCTTATCCTAGAGTTAAATAATCGTAACAATCAAATATTGAATTCTTCAGGTTCTCTCTTTAAATATGTTTCCAACATAGTTTTACTTTTGAAAATCAAATCTGAAAAAGTTGTTTGTAAACGATGAATATATTGCTTATGTATAGCTTTTTTTTTCATTGCAGGCTATTAAAATTGTTAAAATATGGCTTAGATCAAAGTCCTGAACATTTTTAAGCACACTAGTAGCAAAAAATTTCTTCTGGGGTACAAATTTTAGGATTTTATGTTTCTTTTATGTAGTAAATTTATGGCTACTATAATAAAATTATCAAAATATTATAACAGGGTGAAGTAAGAGTTAAAACGTGTTACAATTTTACTTTGTTCCGTAAACGTGTCATTGTTTGCTTTGATGCGATTTGCTCGTGCATGGTAAAAGTGAAAAGTATAATGATCTTGATTTATTATTAATGATGCTCTTGATTTATTCATAATGGGTGCTTACAAGGAGCAGACTGTGCAATTAAAGCTTTTAGGGGGGGAATTGTAAAACTTTTTTTGACCATTTTCTTTAAGGGAGGGGAAGTGGGTACTCCGTAGCACTTGAAGGGTGCGTCATCGTGATAGCGGGAGCACCCCTGTCATAATAGCGAGTTTTTTTTTAGTTACTTGGTTTCTTTAAATGGCCCCCAAATGCAACATTGATTCACGATTTACTAAATAAAACTTTCGATTACAAGTGAAATGTTTACTTTTGTGTGATAAGTTAAAAACGTTTTAACAATGCTAAAAAGACACATAGAACAACAACAACCACAGCAGACATGTGTTTCGGAGCTATAAGGAATCTGTTTTTTGAGCAATAGAATGAGTTTATTGATGAAAGGACTAGCTCAAGTCATCCGACTTGAGCTCGTTAAGTGCTGCAACTCTGCAAAAGCACAAGTAAATTTTAACTGTTTTTTAACTTGCGATATAAACACAAATAGGTTTGCATCAAAAATTGGAAATAATTGCAACTTCTCTGTTAGTGCTCTGAATTTATGATTTTGATTTTTTTTTATTTAAGTTAAAGCTATGCACAATGGCATTTTCCAAGTTTAAGTTTAACCCTTTATGCCCCGATGGGACTCAGAAGTCCCGCTTAGATCAATTAGTATTATGAATCCTAAATGGCTGGAATCATGCTGAAGCTTTTGAATACCACTCCTTGTACTTCACTGAGAAGCCGACAGATGGTACCTGCGATCGGAAACAGTTTTCTTGGGAGTCCTAAGGCGTAGGGGGTCTTAGACCTCCAAAATTTTCAAATTTTTTTTTACTCTGTAAAAATATTTTGATATATTTTCAACTCAAAAAACCAAAACAATACATTGAAATTCATTGTAAAAATTAATTTGGGACATAAAGGGTTACATGATTTATTAACAAGATAAGATCATCATGTTAAAAAGGTTTGCGGCTTAATAAAAGGAAATTTACTTTTAAGTCAGCTGAACATAAAAATTATCTTTATCTCTTACGAGCAGGAGCCAACCTTGCAACTGAGCGAAAAAGACAACAGCCACCGGAAGCATTTTTCTCCTGACTTTGACGTTTCTCTTCAAACTTTGTTCTGGCAAAGAATTTTGATTTCAAGTAACAGAAAGTTCAATTTTAACTTCTGGCTAAGTATTCCCAATGCAAAACTTGTGACATGTGAAGCAAAACACAAAAACGTTAGTATAAATGCGGTGCCGGATCCAATTTTTCGAGTCGGGTAAACTGCCGCCAGCACCATTTTTCTTCAAGTTTTTATATTGAACTTCAACGAAAAGAAAATCACATTAACAGAATGAATTTGTCTGCCCCAATGAAGTTAAGCATAAGCAAGGGCCCCAGTTTAATCTCCCTAGGTCCAGCACTATGGAAAGAAATCCATATGCTCCACTCAACGACTCAAAAATCTTCACTCAACAAAGTAAATTGGGAGAAAATTTGTACGAATACAAATAAGTCGCTCATTTTATGAATTAAAGAACGTCTTCACAAAAGACAAGTATTTTTAAATATATTCATTTAGAGTAGTTTTGAGCGATATTGGTTAACTTTACGCCAGTTCAAATTTTTCGTGTATTAGAGTTTTTTTTTTTTAAAAGGTCTAGTGGCTGTACTCTCCTGGTCGATTTATGGAATAAGTTTTTCATTCTTTATTTCACAAAAGAAAAGTTAGCAATATTGTGCCAAGCAAACTGCATTTTCCAATGATTCTGAGTTACTGTTTGGAAGCTATTTTTAAAGTAGAGATTGGTGCTCACTTTATATTATTATACCAAATATTAGAATAACTTAGAGCCATGTGGTTTTATTTTACTTTACTTCAAATTTATTAGTACATTTATCTTTGGAAAAAAAAGCACTCCAGGAAATGTTAAAAAAGAAGTTTTATACTTTTTTCTGAACATCTTTGGACACAATAATTTATTTTAAATGATAGAAATCTTGTGATAATTTAGAAACTTAATTTTTCTGATTTAAACTGTACACTTTTATTAAAACAATTACCTTCTAACCCATTTTTATCGACGTTCAAAGCATCTCTAAATGGTAAAATAACTTCAAACCAGGCAAAATATTCATTATAAATTTATTTCATAATTATTTCTTAATATATCCGGATAACTATACAGCATTTTTTGAGTTTTTCTTCCTTTTTACACGAAGAAATACAGTATTTATGAATTATATACTGTACAGTTAATGTATTATAATTTAATGTATTATACAGAAAGAAATGCAGTTATAATTGAAGGGGCAAGTGGATATAGGTGATATGTGACAATTTTTTTTAATTTCTAGAAAAAGCTTTTTAAAAAAATGCTGTGTTATTTTTTTTAATGGATTTTTCTCAACGGGTAAATCGGGGTCATATTCTTAGTAACCAACCATTTCTGTGTCTAAGGGGACATGATACTGATGGACTTATCCCCTTCTTCCCTGGTAAAAAGTAAGTTTCAAAAATTTGGACACATCACCTTTATCCACTTGCCCCTTCAGTTGTGAATTAGTTTCCCTGAACGAGAGAGAGAGACTAAATTTATATTCTTCAGTTTATGAGTCAAAAATTGCAATTTACACTCCTTACAATATTTTTTAGACAAGCAAAAGCCTTAAAATTCACACTATATTCACATCTAAATAAAAATTAATAAATATGCCTTGATCTTTTAGCCTAAATTTACAAAATTTCAATGAACATACCATATCGCTAATTTCCACCAATTTACATACATGCAGATAACTAATTTTTCTTTGTATGCAAAGGATTTTACTTACACTTAATGACGAGCTGATGCATAGTCATTTATCCACATCAAAAAAAGACAGTATGCTGAAATTCGATCACAAACGTTATTATTATCTGATAGCACTTTTCTCTTTCCAAAGTCTGTTTACTATCTCAAGTGTTTCGCTGAACTTGTGTGCCTTAAATAGAACTTTTATCTATATAACATAGGAGGTTTCAAAATCTAAATTAAGTGGTTTCATAATCTAATTTGGAAATAGTGTAAACAATGTGATTATTATTGGCGTGCTTTCGAGCTAAACATTCTTCATTTTTTACTGAATATGCAAACTGCAGTTCAAGCATTCTGGTCAACATTTCATAATGCGAATAAGAGTTGAACTCGCTTTTGTAGTTGATTTTTTTTTCATTAATAGCGAACCATATTTTATTCTAGGATAACAGCTCTATACACACAAGTTCTAGAGTGCATTATTGGTTGGAGGAAAAAACGGTTCATGCGATGGAATGGCCAAGCAATGCTGCTGATCTAAATCCCATTGAAAACGTATGGGCGTTATGGAAGCGGCAAATTCTATTTCCAGCGAATCTAAATGCATCAGAACTATAGAATGCTGCTTCCATTGCTTGGGAAAATCTAAAAAATGATCCAGACATAGTGAACAGCCTAATAGACTCTACGCCGCGAAGGCTTCAAGAAGTTATTGATGTTGGAGGAAATTATACCTCATATTGATTTTAAGCTCAATGCAAGAATCATAAAATTCTTTTCTTTTTAAAAATTTATACCTTTGTTTGTTTCACCATTTTGTGAAAATAAAAAGCTTCATTAAACCCACAGTATTTTAATCAATTACTTAAAACTGACTTATTATGAAGCACAGTTATTTACTTTGGAAGTAAAATGAGTATAATAGTTTAAAACCAGCTCAGTTTCCAAAGTGAAAAGTAGAGACAAAAATATTCACGATTTGAGCTGTTTTTCAAAGAAAACTAGTTTTTAACCCTGTTGTGCAATATGCATTCCAAATCGCTTTGTAGCCTGATAGTATCGTCCAAGAAGTATCACATTACGAATCAAAAGAATTTTTAAAACTCATAAATTGAGCTTTTTTTGATATAAAAGCCTCATGCCTGGATTTTTCGTTAGATTTAAATTTCGTAGCTTGAAAAGTTGCACGACCTTCAAAGTAGAATTTTTAATGTGGTAACGGACCCTAAATCGTTTTTCATTCATAACTTTTGTTCTACTAGTCGGAATGTAATGCCGTTTGGTATCCAGGCTGCTTTTATCCTTCCACACTTAATCATGCACCCAAAAGTATTGGGTTTTAATTTGAAATTTCAGGCTTCGTGTTCATTTCACTATGTATATGGCCCCTTATCCAAATTTTATTTACGTACTTTTAAAAAAGATTTTAATCCATGTCAAATGACACCTTTTTTTTCCTGCCAAATATATCAACCTAATAATTAAGAATGTTTCGTTTTTGTTTTTTTTTTTTCCTACACTAGGTGGCCAAAAGTATCCGGACACTTTCAAAAATTCACATTTTTACATATAGCTCGAGAAATAAGTGATCAATTGTTCTTTAACTTTAGTCATACAAAATATAGGCTTCACCGAACATTTCCAAGTTGAAATTAAATTACCCTTGCATTTGGGGGACGACAATAAGGGGGTTGAAAGAAAAACCGCTTTTTTAACATAACTCTTCGAAAATAGCTCGGAATGAGCTATCAATTTCAGTAATTAATTAGCATACTATGTATAATTACTGTACAAATTTTTATGAACGTACCACTCTTACTTCTGAAGATATGAAACATTTTTGAAAAAATGGCAATTTTATTTGAGGGGTTTTTGCTCATAACACGCAGAGTTTTTGATCAAACCTTATCACAACTTCAGGAAAGATGACAAAATACAAGAGAAAGAATATACTAAAACCGTAAATAAAAATATTAAAAATTCGATGAGATATGAACGTTAAAAGGAAATAATTTTTCACGGCGCATGCGCGAACGACAGAAATTTATAACTACAAAAATAGTGTAGCCTGATTTATACTGCATCTTATAAAAAAAGTTCCAGTTGAATATCATGAAAAATGAAAAAGATATCAGCGATCTAGTGAGCTGTATTTCATTCATTTCGCAGACAATACATAAATAGTGAGGGTATGTCCACAAAGAGCTATTTTTAAATTAAAGGTTATTGCGTCGTCTTTCAAAACCAACGTTTCAGAGGGTGTCCGGATACTTTTGGAAACGTACGTACCCCAAAGCAGAATACTGCTAAATTTGGAACGTACGTCGCAGAACAGACACCTAGCTGCAGAACAATTCTGTTCAAATGAGAGGGAAAATTCTGAAAGTTTTCTGCAGAAATCTGTAGAATTTCTGCAGAAAAGGCAGTTTTCTAACTAAGGATATAATTTTGCAAAAATTCAGAATAATTTTTGCAGATTTCTTCAAATTAGAAAAGAAATTTTAATTTCTGCAAGTTATGCTTATTAAACAGAAAATCAAAAAGTCGATTTTTTTTGCGATATTTGCAGTAACTTTAAATTTACTTCAAGTTGGACAAAATCTGCAGAATTTGCACAAAATTATATGTTTAAAAAGATATTTTCAGAAAATTAAGTTTGACTACACCTGTTTTATACCCCTTAAGCGTCCTGCCTCTGAGACTGGCCATGTGCTGTTATTCTGAGTGAAAACATTGCTTCTAATGCGGTGTCAAAGCATTCCGAGCTCTTTGATGTTTGGAGCAGCAGACATAGTGAAGGGTTTTACATTTTCTGTTAATATTCTGTGGTTGCAATTTTAATTTCAGGCATTGTTCTGCAGTTAGACTGAGTATTGAACAAATATTCCTTTCATAGTCCGATATGAAACCGTTTTGATTTGAGGATCATGGTTTTTGAAAACGGTCATGTTTCTACGTGTACTGTACAGTGCTTAAAGTACTTGCAGAACAATTTTGGTCAAATGATTTTACGTTGCAAAACATCACAAAGTATTCTGCTTTGGGGCGTACGTATAAGGTCTTTTTGGCCGAACAGACGAAATGTGACTTCTATGCCGAATATAAATTTTCAAACTGTATACAATTTAACATTGAAAAAAAATGATCGATTGTCACCACACTATTTGTGGACAACCCCTCACTATTTATGTATTGTCTGCGAATGAATGAAATACAGCTCACTAGATCGCTGATATCTTTTTCATTTTTCATGATATTCAACTGGAACTTTTTTTATAAGATGCAGTATAAATCAGGCTACAATATTTTTGTAGTTATAAATTTCTGTCGTTCGCGCATGCGCCGTGAAAAATTATTTCCTTTTAACGTTCATATCTCATCGAATTTTTAATATTTTTATTTACCGCTTTAGTATGTTCTTTCTCTTGTATTTTGTCATCTTTCCTGAAGTTGTGATAAGGTTTGATCAAAAACTCTGCGTGTTATGAGCAAAAACCCTTCAAATAAAATTGCCGTTTTTTCAAAAATGTTTCATATCTTCAGAAGTAAGAGTGGTACGTTCATAAAAATTTGTACAGTAATTATACATAGTAAGCTAATTAATCACTGAAATTGATAGCTTATTCCGAGTTATTTTCGAAGAGTTATGGTCAAAAAGCGGTTTTTCTTTCAACCCCCTTCTTGTCGTCCCCCAAATGCAAGGGTAATTTAATTTCAACTTGGAAATGTTCGGTGAAGTCTATATTTTGTATGACTAAAGTTAAAGAACAATTGATCACTTATTTCTCGAGCTATATGTAAGAATGTGAATTTTTGAAAGTGTCCGGATACTTTTGGCCACCTAGTGTATGACTGTACCTAAAATGCATTTAAGAGTTTCTGAAAGATTTTAATTCTGAAATCTTGATGTATTTTAAACTATTTTTAATCTATCAAACGCAGTGGCTACACAGAAGGGGAGGCATTTGTACCGGGTGTGACGCCCCTCTTTGGGTCAACGCCCAAAATATATTTGTAAGTCTTTGAAAAGTATAAATACCCGAAATGCATTTTTAAGAGTCTTTGAAAAGTATAAATACTGAACTCACAATCAAATTTTGGAAACGCACAAAAGCACAAAAAGCTATTTTCTTCGCACTTGTTTTATTATCCATTCAGACAATAACATCGGCTGCCTTTCGGTGGCGCCAGAAGAAGTGAAATCATTTTTTTTTTTTTTTTTTTTTTTTTTAATGAGCTACTATTTGATTTGATCATTTTTGCTTTACTGTGCTTCAGATTCTTTTGAAACTTTCGGAATTGTGAGGATTTTTCAGCAAGTTTTCTTTGTTTAAGGCGGGAAAAAGGATACTTAATTCCTAGAAGTGCAACGAATGTATTTTATAGTAAAGTCGTAGTTGAAAACTTAACCTAAACCTCCAGTGTACAGTGTAAAATAAGTCAGAAAGGATGTGAGTTTAATCCACTCTTCTATTTGTGGAAGTGTGTGTTATTAAGCAGTAAAAAATCGGTACACATTTAAATTTTCTTTCCATTATTTCACTATCATTCCCTGTTACATATTATCCGATGTTTTAATTAATTTTCATAACATCATGCTGAGGTTTAAATATAGGCTTCCCGTTACAGACTTTTATTTTCTTTTTGCTGTCGGTGTTTTTTCGATTGACGGGGGGGGGGGGAGGGGGTGATACCATTGCTAGCTACGCCACTGTAATATACACTGGCGGAAAAAAAAAATCCCAACACCAAGAAAGACTTGGGTTAGATAAAC